>JAODAL010019977.1:0-30988 GCA_025379985.1 Phyllomedusa bahiana | reverse complement strand
GGGATCCAAAGATAACCATCACATTTTCAACGCCGAAATATGTCTTCTTTTCCTGTAGCAATTATTACACAACGCGGCAAGGTTAATGTCAATGTTATCTCTTGTTATTGTGTGGCGTATAAAAAAACAACAAGGCAATTGTAACAACGCTACAAAGCTACTAGTTTTTGGTGGCCCCCCATATTGATTTGGCGACAATTTATATCCAGGGGGGTTTTTTAAGCGATGTTTTGCTGGTTGTGCTGACCACCAAGAAAAAACAGCATCATTTTTCAATGCCAATAATATATAAAATTTTTCTGTAGCTAATTCACATGCGAAGGTTATTTACAATTTTATCTCTTGTTTTACCCTGTGGCGTGTGATAGGAAATCTGCAATTGTAACAAGCTTTACAAAGTATATAGTTTGTGTTTGGTCAATTCTTTTGACGGCAATTTTCATCCAGTGGGTTAACTGTAAGCGTTGTTTTACTGGTGTGCTACCCCAAGATACCGGTTTTCATTGTCAACGATACAATATAGATCATTGTTTTTCCACGTGTAGCAATAATTACAAGCGAATGGTAATTACAATTTTCATCACTTCTTGCAAGTGTTGGCATACCAAAAATACTACGCAATTTGTAAACCACGCTACAAAGATACAGTTTGTGGTTGATCAATTGCGTTCTTTGCGCAATTTACATTCCAGGGGTTAATCTAGCCGTGCTTGTTATGCTGCGGTGTGATGTCCCCATGCCAACCAGTCCATTTTCAGCGCCAAACCCACCCCCAAAAAAAATTATTACTAAATTCTTTACTGTGCATTTATCACGGAATGCGTAGGTTTTTAATTAACAATTTTTATCTCTTTGTTGTTATGGCGTTAATTTAAATAAAAATCACAGCAATAATTGTACGACGCGACATCTGAGAGACTAGTTTGTGGGGGCCCAATGGTTTGGCGCAATTTACATCCAGGGGTTAATTAAGCGTTGTTTTGCGGTTTGTGCTGTCCCCTCTAGAAAGAACAAGAAACACCAGTAATTTCTTCCAACAACAACATTTATATACATTTTTGCTGTTGCATAATTCACATTCGTAGGTTAATTACAATTTTATCTCTGGCTGTGTGGCATAGAAACACGCAATTGTAACACGACTACAAACTACTAGTTTGTGTGTGGTTGCTCAATTCTTTTGGCGCAGCAATTTTCATCCAGGGGTTATTTCAGCGTTGTCGTTGACTGGTGTGCTGACACCTCAAGAAAGGAAAACCGTGATTTGTGTGATTTTAAGCGCCAAAATTTATACATTTTTCCTGCTGTAGCTTAATTCACTAGGTGATGGGTTAATTACAATTTTTTCTCTTGTTGTTGTAGCGTTAGAAAAACAAGAAAAAAACGCAATTGGTATAACGCTTCAAAGTTCTTGTTTGTGTTTGGCTCATTATATCTATTGCGAATTTACCATCTAACGGGGTTAATTCAATTAATTAAGCTGTTCTTTCTTTTGCTTTTGTGGTGTGCTGACCCCAAAGTAACCGTATATTTTCAACGCCAATATATATATAGAATTTTTCCTGAAGCATGAATTCACATGCGAAGGTTAATTATACTATTTTTCTCTTGTTGTTGTATGCGTTGATAAGGAAAACACGCAATTGTATCACGCTTACAAAGGCTATAGTTGGTGAGGTTGGCCAAATTGTTTTGGGCAATTTAATTAATTTTACAATCCTGGGGTCGTTATAATTTATAGCGTTGTTTTGACTGGGTGAGTTATTTGTGCTGACCCCATGAAATAGAGAAAGATACCGTCATTTTACAATGCCACAAATTATATTACATTTTTCCTGTCTGCATATTGTGTCACAATCGAAGGTTAATTACAATTTTATCTCTTGTTTGCTGTGATAGAATCACAAGCAGTGTATTACTCGCTACATAAGCTAATAGTTGTGGGTTGCTACATATTCTTTTGCGCTAATTTCTTACTTCCAGGGGTTAATTTTATGCAATTGTTTTTGATGGTTTTCGTGCTGATCCCATAGGGGAGAAAGTTCATTATCTATGCTCAAAATATTATACATTTTTACACACCTGTAGCTTTAATTCACAAGCGAAGGTTTAATTTACATAATTATTTTATTATTGTTATCTGGCGGTTAAAAAACACGCAATGTAACATCGGCTACAAAGCTTACTTAGTTTGGTGGTCGTGTGGCCCCTATTGTGATTTTGGCGCATAATTTACATCCAGGGGTTTAGGGTGTTAATTTAAGCGTTGGGTTGTTTTGCTTGGTAGAGTGCTGTTACACACAGAAAACCGTTCATTTTAAATGCACAAAATCATCTAATATTTTACTATTTTCACTGTAGCAATTATTAACAAAGTGAAGGTTATTTACAATTTTTGTTTTCTTGATTGTGTGTACGTTTAATAATATAAACTCGCAATTGTAACACGCTACATAAGCCTAGTTTGTGGTGGCCAATGGTTTGGGAAATTACATACTGGGTTAATTTATAGCGTTTTTTGTGTGTGTGCGGTTGTTGTGCTGACCCCAAGGATAATAAGAGAAAACCGTTCATTTTCAACGCATATTTTTTACATTTTTCGGTTGCATTATTTAACTGCGCGAAGGTTAATTACATTTTTATCTCTTGTTGTGTGGCATAGGAGATTTAACTCGACAATTTGTTATTCTCGCTACTATTAGCTAATAGTTTGTGGTTGCTCAATTCTTTTGCGCAAACTTTACAATCCAGGTGTTTGTTTTAATTTTTAGCCGTTGTTTTGCTAGTGGCTGTACCCAAGGTAAGAAACGTCATGTTCAACGCCAATATATTTACACATTTTTTCCTGTAGCATTATTCACAATCGATGGTTAATTATTACAATTTTATCTCTTGTATGTTTTGGGTGTGGCGTTAAAATAAAAAAGTAAAAATCACTCAATTGTAAACGCTTCAAAGCTACTTGTTTGCTGGTGGCCCCAATTGTTTGGCGCAATTTACATCCAGTGGGGTTATTAAGCAGCTTGTTTTTGCTGGTATGCTGACCCCAAGTGGAATCAGTCATTTTCAACTGCCATATCAAATTTGGTTCATTTTTTCCTGTCCATAGTGGCATAATTCACAACGCGCGAAGGTTAATAGGTTAATTTCAATTTTTTTTCTTGTTTGTTGGTGGACGTAATGAATTAACAAAAATAACACGCAATGGTAAAACACGCTTACCAAGATTCTAGTTTCTGTGGTGGCCACCCACAATTGTTTGGCGCAAATTTAAATCCAGGGGTAATTAAGCGTTTGTTTTGCTGGTGTGCTGACCAAGAAAACCGTCTTCATTTTCAAACTACAAACAAAAATATATTACACATTTTTCCATTGTAGCATATTCCAACATGCGAAGGTTAGATTACATTTTTTTTATCTATAGTTGTGTGCCGTAGAGAAGAAAACAACGCAATGGTAACTCGCTACACATAGCTATAGTTTGTGGTTGCTACAATTCTTGTTGCGCGAACTTTCATCCCAGGGGTTAATTAAGCGTTGTTTTGCTGGTGTGATGCTGACCCAACATAGAAACAGCTTCATTTTCAACGCCCATATGTTATACATTTTTCCTATGTTAGCATAAGTTAACAAGCGAAGTTTAATTACAATTTTATTCTTGTTGTTGTGGAGTAGAGAATAGAAAGGAATAGAAAGATAGTCAAACCCGCAATTGTAACACGCTACAAAGCCAGTGTTGTAGTTTGTGGCTTGCTAAATTCTCTTTGCGCAAATTTAAGCGTTGTTCTGTTCTGCATGTTGTCCACTCAGGAAAAACGAAGAAACTTGGTTTTGCACCGCCACCGAAGTTTTTCCTGTAGGCATAATTCATTTCCGAAGGTTTAATTAAGCCTCTGTTTGTGCTTTTTATATTTCAGTAAAAGACCACAGAGTTTTTAAACTGGCACTTACAAGTCAATTTTTTCCTGGCCCATTATGTGGCGCGCAATTTATAGTACAGGGTTACCAACAAGCTTCTTAGGGGGGTTCATATGGCGTAAATACAAGCGGTTGTTGTATTTTATCATATACAGATTCTTTCATTTCAAACAGATTGTCTGTACATTTTAGAACATAACAGTATGTCTAGTAGTGAGGTGGTAGGCTTCCACCTGACGTAGTGGGCAGAGGCACAAAACATTCCTGGAGCAGGTCGCAGATCAGCATGGGGACGTCGCAGCAGGGGTACACGCGGTGACCGGCCATCAACACTGCCGCTGTCACATCATTGCGGTGTGTACTGACTGCAACCAATGGTTCTTGATTGGATTGACTAGGTCATACACTTCCTCCAGATGAGTACGGTACTGGCGTCGGGAAACGTCGAACACTTCCCTTAGTTGGCATGGCACAGGGGCCGGGATAGGGTTCGCGGACCCTCACCTGGTCCTCAAACCCGCCTCTGTACCATACGGTTTCCCGCCTCAGCCAGAGAGAGGATATCTAATATGTGGTCTGGGCTCAACGACCTCTATATAGCGGAGGACATGGATACAATTTGAGGGGAGGAGGGCAGTCAGCCAGCTACTTGGCGCCGAAAAGAATTGGGGTGCCAATATCCCTGCTTCTGACAGTAGGCGGCAAAACAATAGTATAGATGTTGGAACAGTGGCATTTGGAGGTCATGTTGTGTCGGGGTCAAGCTCTATGCATACCAGACTGGTGTGAGGGGAAAGCAGAGTGTCGTTTGAATACACAACAATGAGATGATGATGTTAGCCGAACCCAACTTGGGAGCCGGTGAGTCGAGGCATGGGGGCTTCATCTTTAGTCAGGAGAAGGGTAGGGTCGTCGCTGCGCGTCAGGCGAGTGGCGTAGCCAGCAAGTGGGTAGTTGTGCCGTGAGTGTCTGCAGGGATTGCAGACAGTGTGGACGGTCGGGTGCCAACGCGGGCCCCGCATAGGGGTTAGGAAACCAGCTTCGCAAGGTCCAAGATAAGTTAGCAGACAGCTCAGGGGCCTCAGCGAGCAAGCGGCGGCAGTGAGAGTAGCTATGAGTAGTCTCTCAGTGAGGAGCAGTTGGCGATTATAATCTGATAACTCGGCGTGATGTGGCAGGTCTTTGATATACACGGAGGTGCGTCGGATGTTGGGTGTATATGTAGAATCGAGGTATGCAGAAAGATGAATGAAAGGCGTGGCCACAGGGAGCTATGGTTGCCACCTCGGCCCTGCGTCAACACCCTGCAGCGTCAACCATCCGGTTGTGTGGACTGGGTATACGGGGCTCCTGACGTAGGTTGGTACATTTCCTGACACCGCAGCATCAGCAGCAGCAGCGACCTGTGTAAAGATGTGCCATTGCAGCCAGTCAAGGCTCCACCACATCTCTGCAGGGAAGGGAAGATGTTTATCTTTGACTTAAATCTCCCGGTCCAGATGCTCTGCCTCCTCGCTACTCATGGCGCCAGCAGTAGTTCCCCCAAGCGTGGCGGCGATTGACAAAGAGACTACTGTTTGCAGTTCCAACAATCCTATGGTTGCAGCAGCTGACTGTTGCTACATGTCCAAAGTGTTGGTACTGCAGTCTACTCTCCCTTTCATATTGGGTGTTGGGACTCTGCACCATTCATGAGAATCTAATGGACTTGTGCCGAGCCGAGATGGAGAGTTCCACCAAGCCGGTTCGTAATTTCATTTTCCAAAAATAGGGCTGTAACCTGCACTTCTTTAATATGTTTGAATAGTACAGAAGGTGGGCCTGTGCCTGAGAAAATGGCCTTGAGCTTTTGGTTTGTTCCCAAGGCTGCTAAACGGCTAGCGGGACGTCCTGGAGCTGTTGAACTTCGGTCCTGGGCCAGTACTTGTTACATTTACGGGCCCACTGGGTGTATGTGGCTTCCGGCCAGGCCCATCAACAACTTGGCGTCCAGGGAGACGCGCTCTTTCTCTCCACGTTGTCCAAACTCTTACTTCTGCGCCATTGGCCGCATCTCCTCCATCCACCACCACACCACCACTAAGCTCTCCACAATTTCTGCTACATCATAACCACATGTGTAGGGCTCTGTGGCTTGTCACGCAGTCAGTTTTACACCTGGCTGTGCCTCTTGCGAAGAAGTTCAACTCTGGGGCAGGAACTGTACGCCGTTCATCGCTGCAAGAAAATCGCACTGTTGGCACTTTTCTCTGCGCAAACTTGCAAATTGGTAACATGGTGACGGACAATGGGGTTGATACATGGTGTCAAGGCCTGACACCCCGAGGCAGGGTATGATGGTCAATGCGCCATGCATTGCGCGCACGTGTATAATCTGCTTCCCTTGGAATATGTTCCTAGATGTCCTTCCACCGACTCTTCAGGAAGATTCTGATATCATGGACAGGCAAATACTGTGCACTTCACCACTTTATCCTATTCGTCAAAGCAAGGAGGAACACCTCCCTACTCAGACGTTCATAGCACCCTCGCAGGCCCCCACAGTACGAGCCTACCCCAACACCTTGATATGCGTTGTTTACCCACCCCCCCGTTGGAATTCCCAGCCTGCAACATGGTGGACCCGACTGTATGAACAGAGGATAAGGAAAATATTAACCAGAGGTTCTTTCCGTTCGTTCATGGAAAGTCAGAAGTACTCCCCTGTGTAACTTTGATGTCAGCCATAGTGGCATGCCTCTTTGCGTGACACTTGCCGTTTGTTGAGGCCATTTCGTGGTTGGCGACGTTATATGTCAAGTCGCCAGGATTACAGGGATGAAAATCCATCATATCACCCTGTTCAGTCCTGAACAGATGATGAAAAACTGTCTGGTGGACCTGGAGTCGTGGGTTGACTATCATCTCTTGGCCACACTGGTCCGGGTGGGGTCTGTAAATGGGGAGGAGGAGGAGGAATTGGAGCAAATGCACCCCCTTGGACTGGTGAAATGTGTGGATTTTGTACCAGGGTGACAAGAGGGAGGAGGCAGCAGGAGCAGCTGGAGGAGGCGTGGATGGGATGTGGAGACGAGGCTGATGACACACAAGCCACCGTGGCAGGTTTGCTTATAGGTATACAGTGGGAAAAAAAAATGGAGGCAGGGAGCCACCTCGGTTGTCCATTGTGCAGATGGCCCGCAGCATGCTTATTTGCCTGGCTCCAGTGTCAGCAGATTAGTAAGCATCCGGCAGGCAGAGGGATGCCACTCTGGCCCCCTCGCCCACACACTTATTGGACCCTCGCTTCACACGGCGGTCACAAAATGGGAGCTTTTTCCCAGCTATTTGAGACGGGAGGACAACCCCACTTCCTACAAAGCTATATAGGGAGGATATTCCTCAGTAATCAGGGGCGCCGGCGCTGCCTCTATGGCCCGCACGGCATCGTCACCCTCCTCTGACAGGTCTTCTGACCGGGGGGTTCCTCATGCGCCCCATCACCCCGTCCCAACCTACTGGGCGCTAAGGCTTTGCCGGGGGGGAGGCGCAGCCCACAGTACCAGCGCCCATCATAGCACACCCCTCGTAACCTATTGTGCTGGGCCTCCCCAGCGTCACCCTCGATGAGCAAGCTTCATTCACCACCGACCTAGTGAGGGGGTTCGGGTTTCCCAGTCTGCCTGCACTGCGCACGCCAGACAGGTAAATGGAGGACAGTCACCCTGGCCCCATCCCTGAATCCATACAGGTCTCGGTGGCCTACTTGGACAGCAAACATCTGCCTACCCAGGTCCTCTGAAGCAAGCCGCTGGACTACCCTCCGGGCAGCCACAAATCCCACCCTTGGATGTGTAGGCAGAACCTACTTGCGTCGTTGTGACAGTGGAGCTAGCTGTCCCTGCCCCGACGGCCAGTAGTTGCTGCCTGTGGAGGCCTCTCCCGCCCCCCCCCCCCACCGCTGTTGTACAGTGCGGCCCGGGGGCAATCGTCCTTCACCAAGGATGAACCCGTTGTCACAAGGGATAGGCGGCAATCCCGGGGGACCCTCCACGAACCTGAACTTTGTCAAGATGAATCTGGCGTGACTCCCGGCCAGGGTTTTCCAACAATCCACATGCCTTACCGTGCGTCAGACCTACATCTGCTCTTGACGACCTCCACCCATCACACAAATGTGGAAGTAATGCAGCCGCCCCCGTCTTGGTCCAATAACTACCTCGCCTCTGCCCTATATTCTGATGCACGCCCCCCCGCCCCACCCCCCTGTTGCCCCCACCTATTCGCGGTTCTCCGCTCTCTCATACCACATCTGCCACACCAACCAGCCGTTCCTGGGACTGGTATTGCCACATCCACCCACCTCCACACTACTGTACTTTGTCGCACCTCCCTGTTCCCGACCCTCATTTTTTGCCCTGCTGCTCGTGCTGCTGAACGTGACCCCCCCTCTCCCCACACCTGTCGCCTCTTTGGCCCACTCTGTGGCACTTCTCCAGTTTTTGCCACTCACCAAGATCCTGTCCATGTGAACCACATGCCCCCACTCCCCCCCCCCCTGAACTAATGCTGATTCCTGTGGCCTGCTGCCCCCCGTCCCCACGTGACCTCCTAAACTGTGGTCTTCCTGCGTGCACTCCCTGCTCCATGGCGCCCCTCATGCACTCCGACTGCGCGCTGTGGCCTCGCTGCCCCACCGGCGATCCGCCCACCCCCGCTGGGTCTCCTGCCCCTGCCCCCCCCACTCTGTGGACCCCACCATCCTCTACATAACTCCTTTTTTTCGGCCCCTCACCAGAATGTGCATTGCCCTGCGCCACTTCCTCGCACCTCCCTGCTCGCTGCTCTGTGGCTTGCTGCGTGGACCCCTCCCCCCAACCACATTGCTCATTGTCCTCCCACCTCTGTGGCCCCTATACTCTATCACTCCTGTTTCTCGTGCCTCCCACCTACAAACTGCAAACTGTCATTCCTGTTGCACGTCCCCTCCTGTACCCCGCCTGCCTGATGCCTCTGTTGGGATCGCGTGCCCCCCCGCCTCCCGCCCGTGAACACTCCCACATACTGTGGCCTCTTGGTGACACCCCTCGTCATGACCTCTCCTCGCTGATGACTGTGGCTGCGGACCCCCCCCCTCGTGGACCTCCACCCACACTGTGCGCCACCCTCCTTACCCCCGCATGTGCGGCCACACCACCTGATATTATCCCGTGCTCTATTTGCCTCCAGTACCTCCTCCACTTCAGATTGTTAACGCTGTACGTGCACCATGCCCCTGACTCCTCCCAGCGATATAGCCACCCACTGCCTCGGGGTCTCCGATGCCCACGTCAGCTCCACATCATCATCCCAACCTGATCCCGGTCACGCTACGTCCTCCCTCTCCCCGCGTGGACCCCCTACTCCTGCGCTCTTTCTGCCCACATTCTCCTACAAGACGAACTGTCCCATAGGTCGCCTCCTGCGTCTGACCCCGTTCTTCGACCTGCACTGCCGCGCTGGCATACTGCATGCCCCCCACCAGCTCAGCACACTCTAACACCAACTGATGCTCATCGACTTGGTGCCACTTTCTAACCTCCTCCGCCCAGGCTACGCCTCGCTAGGACAGGTCGCCCCTAATCTCCGATACCACTAACACTATCAGTGTGAGCAATAATTCTCCGTACAACCCCTAGTCCCATCGAAACTCAGCTGCATGACATGCACAGAGTGCGCTGCTGCCAGTGACCTCTCTACTCCCCACACTCCCGGTCGTCATTGCGCCTCCACCAACCCTCATGGTCACCGGCACTACCATCTACCGTATGTTAAATTTCGAATACCACACACCATACCGCAAACTATGCTATACTATATGTGTGCACGTGTACCATATCCCCCCTGATAATCCCCCCCCCACCCCCCCCCCCTCCCCGACCACTGATCCATTGCTGTCAGTCGACTGGAATGGTATGCTGCCCCCCCCGTGGAACATCCACAACACACCCTGCATGTCAATCTAAGTGCCCCCCTTGTACCCCCCCGAGAACCCATGACCCCCACCTCTAAGCTAGCCACTCGCTCGTGGCCCTGTACGCCGCTACTACAGTCACGCAAGATCTCACCTATAGCTGTGCGACACAGTAGCTCCCACACCTCCCTCTCTCACGGCCCTACCTACTTCTTCTTTCCGCACACCACTCACCACACTACAGCAAAGCAGAGGCTTCGTACGATTTACACTTCTCTGGAACCCCTACATCCTCACGCTGCTGCTATGGCGCCTGCGCACTGCCCCCGTCGCACTACTCCCCACACACTCGTGCTGCCCACATATCGTCCCCCACCTCACTGCTGGACCCCCTATATCTGCTCCCACCGCTTTGATGTCCGCCGCCTCCCCCTCCCCAAGCAGCCCACTCTGTCAAAGAGACAGTGCCTCATCAATGTACAAGAGACACACATCCCTCATCCGATCTGCCACACGTGGTCACTGCACCTCCGCCGTGCTCACCTACTTCACTGTCTCATTGCTGCAACTCACAAGATCTGCTCCTACGCGCAACCCCCGCACAAAGATGCTGACAGACTGGCGCGCTGCACCCGCGCCCACCACAGCTAGACTCCTATCACCTACACCAGAGATGATCATACTGACTTCCACCACCGCCTCGCTTCACCCCCACATCGCATCACCCTCCTCGCATTCTTTCCAGCTGAACACACAGCTATGCTGATACAGAGTGCCCCAACCCCTTCCAATCGCACATCATCGCAAGACCTCAAGCTGTGCAATGCTCAGAACGCGCGATGAACCAAACTGCCTCCACCAAATGCTCCGCCTCATCCCTCTGTCCATCTCACTTCACTGCCCCTCATGGCTCCTACCACTATGTTGTTTTAGCCAACTCACCTACAATGAGAGTGATCGTCATGCCTAGATGCGACACCTGACATCCGCCCACTACCCACATCTAATTGCCCTGCCACGAGCTTCGCGTGCGGTCCACTGCACCCTCGAATCAAGTGACAGACCACTTCCTCCGTCCTCCGACTCAGACGCGGTCAATGCGCTACAACACTACACCTCTCGCTGGCCAGCCAGAGCCTATTGTTTCTCTCGCACCACCACGATAGGGACTTGCTCCATTCAGTTTCCACCAGTCACGCGCCAAACTGTACATGCATATCGCTGCAGATCGTCGGCACCAGTCACCGAAATGCTACAATTGGTGATACCTCCACTAACCTCGCCTGATAACATTGTCCGCACACCCTCGTTCTCCTGGTACACTATCCCCCACATGCCCTATGTTGCACTCAGTAGTGAACTCAGCTGCAGTACCATGTCCCATCCTACACATCCGCCCCTCGTGTCATGATGCCCCGTGCCTCATCTGCTCCTAGATCCCATAGACATCGCTGCTGCATCGTAGGCTAGCCAGAGTCCTAACACTGTACCTCAACACACCTCACTCGGCGTCATTTGATCACCCATCTCTGTGGCCTACCCACTCCTGTCTTTGTGACAACCCACTCATCACATCACAACCCCATACTACTGCAATGGCCTCTCCAGTACGATCGCCAATCGCCAGAGAACCTCTCTCGCATGCCTCGTAGAGCGACTAGAACACATACCATACCTTTGTGTCATTGTGCACACCCTTCGTGCGGACCCATCATGCCGTGCTGCTCCGCCTCGGCGTCGCCACTGAACCCCACCGTCGCTACTCTCCTACAACACATAGAGACGCTCACATTGTCGACCCCTCACCCCTGGCAGTCTGACCTCATGCACTGCTGCTGCAGTGGATGGACCCGCTCGCTCGCACCTCTCATCAGGTGACTCACACCCCTCACAGCATACACCCTTCGAGACTCGAACCCTCCATAGCTGCTACCGTGCCTACCAACTCGCTGGCTCCTGATGCCGCTGCAAACCAAATCTCACCCTTCTCTGTTGCATTGTCGCTCCTCCGGTCTCCTCGCCACCTCCACATAATGCATGGACTGCCTGCCGGCCGACATCGTCCACAATAGAGAGACCCTCTCCTCTCTCTAGTCGACAGACTGCTCCGATGCTCACCCCTATGAGCTACAATGCCCCTGATGATTTGGCTCCCCCTTACAGACTAACTGATACCTTGGAGCCCTCATCCCCATGCCTCTCGTCCCCTTTCCAGTACTAACCTTGAGCAGTTTTTTTTTGCCCCGGCCCCTCCGTATCGGCCTGCTGCCGCCACGCTCTCTCACATCCACCAACTCCTGTCACTGAAATGAGATTGACCTTCCCTGAATCCGCACCCTGCTAAAGATCTCCTAGAGTCTTTGAGCATCCCCTACCCAACCGCTATTCTCCCCTACTAGAGAACACATGCACTTTTATTACTCCACACTGGACTACTCTCATCTCCCCACGCTGTTAACTAGAGTGTTCTTGCCGCTACAAGCTTCTTGCACACCTAACTAGATGAAGTGACACCCAGGGGATCAAAGTTCTTGCAAGATCTCTTTAGTGATCCAGGATATTCTCCGCCCAGATGACCAGCGCCGAGCAACCAGCCTCATCGCTGCCCTAGTCTCTCGTACTCTCCACACTGCAGAATCAACAGACTAACCACTCTTGTATGAAAGACTAACACCAACTCCCACACTATCAGACCTCCCATCACGTGGCTCTCGTGTAGGTTCTCTATCAAGCATCTATGCGAAACACCAAACACACTCCGCTTCACTACCTGCACACTCACCCCCGCGACCATCTACTCTGTGAATGCACCTCTGGAATTTGCTGCGCCTTCCCTTCGTATTCCTGTGTCGCTACGCCCCCCCCGCGACAACGATACAGTACATCTCGGGAACGATGTTCTCAGACTTTTTGAATCCGACGAACTCATCTTCATCGCGCCACCCGATATAACCGCTGATCACTCTGGAAACTAACCTTCCGCGCACGGGTAACCAATACGACGCCGCTCACCCTACCCTCAACATCGAGTTACCGCTAGGCCACCAATATATCAGACCAAGTCCACTAAGTAACTGTCTAGGTCATACTGCTCCCCCCACCGCGTCCCACCACCCTAACCAACCTCACATCCCGCTCCACTCCGCTGACTGCTATAATCGCTCTCTTGAAGTATATTCGGACCCATAACTATTCCATCTACTAGACACAAACTTTTTTCAAAGCCCCCCCCCCTCACATAACTGCCCGTTTTTATTAAAGTACATAATCAAATCAAAATACCTCGTTAACTACATATAAACTATTTCACAATGCACATATATCACTCCTAATCGACACTCGATACCTCATTGGTAGTCTGCCTTAGGCGATATAAGCATCCATTTTATGTGGACATTAACTTATCGACGTCACTTCTCTCTCTCGCCACACACTAGAATCAATTTCGGGACAGGTTTTGCAAATTGGGTGATATTCTTCTTCTATGTCCTCTGTCCCTTACGCACCCCCTGTATAGTTGTATATCAGCGTTCTCTCTCTCAATACATCAAAAAACCACTTGCTAGTCTTTTTGGATTATCTATTCTTCATCGTTTCCCGCACCTCTATCTATAATATAGCACAAGATAGATCGGCGTCATCCCCACTGCGCGTCACCCAGCGCGACCACAGCCGCCCATCCTTAGGGCGGCTCCCTAGTACGCGTCGTTTCAGACCGCTCACGTCCTCTGCGCGCGCCCGCCCAACCACCTCCCACCTACCGTCACCCCATACGCCTAACGTCAAATATAGAGTGTCAAGTTACCAGAAGATTTACCCATCCCACTCACTCTACCCACACACATTCCACCCCTAAATGATCACTCTTCCGTCACACCCGCATCCCACCACACTCGCGCACAGGCCCTACTAGCGGCTATATAATGTTCTCTGCACATTCACCCATACACTACCTCCAGTCACACCCCCACATACCCCCTATCCGATGCACGGTCAGCAATATGCAACAATGCTACTATCCCACGCACCGACCCTCCCGACTATCCTGCTGCTTGTCCACACAATCTCGATCGCCATCCCACACTCCACAGCCTCCCTGCGCACACGCCTGTACCATAAACCTACAATAACCCACTCTCTCCCTCCCAACCCTACTACTCAACTCCCCACAGATCCCCACTATGGAGCCAACTATAAGAATAAAGCGACTTTCCATCGATTACGTTACTAGCATTCCATAAACATATACACCCCTACTTACAAACCCTACCCAATGCTACCCCAATACTCCGCAGCTTCTACGCTTCTAGGCCGCCCGGCCCGGCACATCACTCTATAACTGCCACGCGCCCCCCTGAACACCTCGCACTCACCAGCCCTGCCCTACCACTCGCCGCTCCACCCACACCCACCCCCCACTGACTGATCCCATCACTCATCCCCCCAAGCTCCCGACTTCAAATCACCACCCACCAGCCCCCATACATCACACACAACCAAAACCCCTCCCCGACATCTCGATAACCCTCTTCAGGTGGTACGATCCACTAGTTTATTGTAGGCTCTGCCCCACCAGAATTCTGAATAGTGATTACACTGCAGGAATCATTTTATGTGACTCACGGTGTAGTCTACTCCTGTCCTTTGCTCCGATCCCACATCGCCCCGTAGTTCATACTTTTCCTTTTCTTCCTCCTTCCCGGATGCACACCCTCGCTAATGACAATTGCTCTACCGCCTCATGACTCGGCCCTGTGGATTTGCGACATACACTATATCTTAGACGCTCCCTACAGAAATGTCCGTAAAACTCTCCTTAACTCTATAGGTGTTTAATAAGTCCTCTTCACGTCAGACAGTGCGTATATGTAGCCATGCCCCTCTCAGTCAGGCGATTGTCTGGGTATAGATAGTTGTTATGTGTTCTCTCCCCACCTCTGGTGACACGAGTTGTCTATATATGAGGTTCTTAGTAGAAATTTTACATATTGGGTGCTAACCAGTCAGTTCTAGTCCCTAACCTTAGAGCTGTAGCCGTTACATTCTTCAGTCTCACTCCATCTTTATAGCTCAGGGTTGCTAGGCTGTGCGAATACTTTTCCCCCCTACACTTATTCAGTTTCCCCTTCCCTTACTCTTACCATACAACACGTAATTATAAACTACAACCTACACCAAATAATCCAATAATTTGTTTGAGAGAAGCGCATCAAGATCATAGGCAGGCAGCCGCCCCAACCAACCCCCCTCTCCCATATGGGGGATCTCTCGGCAAAGGCGTATGATATGGCCGGCCACAGGGCAGGTCGTTTTAATTTTTGGGGGCCTCAGGGCAGGCGTTTATTTATTATTTTATTATCTTTGTTTTAGTAGGCCGGCCCACCCTTCAGGTAGCGTGTTCCTATTTGGAGGCCACCTGGCGCAATTCGTGTTGTTTGTTGCGCGCCTCCCATCTTCTCAGCAGGCATTATTTGTGGGGTCTTATGTGCAAGAGGAGTTGTCATAGTATAATGCCGGGCTAGCACTGGCAGGCGTAATTCTTACCTGTGGTCACACTGTTCTCGGGGGCCGCTTACTTCAGGCAGCGTATGGGCGCGCAGTTGCAGAGCTGGACGTCGGTTGCTATTTATGAGGGCTCACAGGCATGCGTACTATTGTGTACACTGGCAGGGAGCCGGTCGATGGCACGATGCAGATTATAGGGGGACAGCGCGGCAGCCGTTTTCTGGGGCTACTTGCAATGAGTTATGGGTTGGTCTCATGGGCATGGCCAGCAGGCCTTGGGTGATTGGGGTCAACAGGCCTTATCAATTTTTTTTTGAGCGCCACTGGACAGCACGCGTATGGGACCGTTGCAGGCAGGCCGGCGTAAATGGTGGGCACCATGTTACGTGGGGGCCACAGGTAGTGCGTGTCCACATTCATTTAAATGGGGGCCACAGCAGGCGTATATTTATTATTCCCGCGCCGGGCTCTCACAGGTCACGTACGTACCCTGTTCCTACATGGCGGGCTGCAGCCGCGTGTCAATGGGTACCTGGGGTCATCCAGAGGCGGTGGCCACCCTTCCTTCAAACTACTATGGGTCCACCATTGAGCACAGGCAGTGTCGTTCATACGACCATAGCACACAGTGTGCACACAGTCGTGTATAACAGGAGGGTCTCAATGCGTCGAGAGCCGCTCACCGTCCATTACCATCGGGGGCCACAGGCCATTGTGCTCGGTACTCCTTTATATTTATAACATGACGAGCTAAACCATAGTTTCCCTACCATGAAATGTAATTCTCACATGTACGATAAATATCTGCCAATTGTTTGTAGAGGTCACAGATCTTAGATAGATAGACTAAAAAACAGCATACAGTGTTCCAGAGAATAACTATTGGTTATCAGTGCGTCTAGAGCCTAGTCTATTTTCGCCTGTGTGAGTAGAGTGAGAGTGCTTCTCTAATAAGTCAGAAGTGCCGCCAGTTTCGATATACCTATGTGATCTTATAACTCAGTGCAAGACTCTCTTGTTTCTTTTGTGATATTGGTCCCCCAGATTCATTTTATAATGACTTTCACGTTTTTTTTATTTGTATGTGAGTGTTTCTCTCTTTCGCTAGGCGCTAACTACTCTTTTGTTATGGGGACCTATCAGTACTTTCTAGTTTGCTTTTTTTTTGATAGGCATTCATTATTATACATATAGGGGCCACAGGCGCAGTCGCGGTCGTTTTGGCTCAGTGCATGGCATGGTATGGGTAGCAGCGTTGGCATCAGGCATTGCCACACTTACATAATGGGGAGGACCAACAGACAGGCGTGTGTTCACCAGTGCAGTGCGGGCCTCAAGGGTCAGCTGGGTGTATCGAGGGCACCATGCGCAGGCAGCATTAGGGCACCAGGGCACAGAGCGATGCATAGGATGTAGGGGCGCCCTGCAGAGGCGCATGTGCATAGTTGATAGTGGGACATTGCAGCATAAGGCAGAGAGTGAGGTGTCGCCCGTGCCAACTGTGACGAGCGGTATAGTTTATGCCGGCTCCGAGCAGGCATCTAGAAAGTGTGTAGGGCCGCGACGCGACAGCATTAGATGAGTGGTGTCTGGTCAGGCCGCATCTAAGGGTGCGCGGACGGACGATTATGTATGGGGCCGCAGGCCGAATTTGACACATGAGCGATTTTGTAATGCGGAAGGCATCGCCACATGGCAGTGTTCTCTAGTGAGATGTCAGGCCGCACGCAAATAGGAGTCGGCTTTTGTCAGGGTAGGCGTCAGCTGATTATGTAGAGGCATATAGTGCCGCGTGGCCTAGGCAAGTAATGGAAGGGCGCGCTGCGCAGTCACTGTGTCGTGCGTGCTGTATTTGCGCAGCATTATGTAGTGGGCCTGCAGTGCATAGAGTTCTTTGTTTTGTATTCCGTGCGCGGCGCACAGACTTGTTTTCACCTTATTCTGTGATAGTAGTGTGGCCTGCCTCAAGGTCATTGCGACTTGAGGATGGTAGTTGTCAAAGCGGCTCGCTGCTCTCAGGGATATATTATAGAGGAGATCCCCATGCCCCTTGCTCGGAAATCTTGCTCATGATGCCAGAGAACGACTATAGCCTGAGCACACACGGCACCTAGTATTATTGCGTGTCTGGTACGACAGAGATGGAGCATATTATAGTAGGGCGTTCTGCAGCGCTCTGTCCTACACATAGAATGCGGTTGTGTGACATCATATGCGACAACTGTTACTTCAGTCATAGTCAGCGGAACATGAATTAGATGTGTCGCCCTCGCAGTTGTGTGATTGTGATCCCTATGACTACGCAGTCCTCAGCACACCCCGAACCTCATTCCTTGCAGTATACTTATACATGCTCAAGGTCTCTCCGCGCGCCTTCGCGCGCTCTTTCTGTTTCTGTTGTATCTCACCCGCTCTGTAAGCACATGCGTATGCCACTCCCTGTCCGGCCTTTCTCGCCTCCTCGGGCCGCGACGGAAGCAGTTATTTTGTCAGAAGTGTCCTACTCGTGTGCGTGTCCCACGCGACTCAGGTTGGATCGCTTGTCTGTGTCCACTGCTCGAATTTGACAGTTTCTTTGACTGTCCATATGCAGAACCCGCACTACGTAACCGCTCCACTTGCCCGGATGAAGGCGCACGGGGCCGCGCGGGTCCTCAGCCTCCGCTTTCTGTATCGCTCGCCATCCAGTGTCCCTGTCAAGCCGACTGTGTGCACCCCCGCGCTGTTGTGCGCATCCCTGTTGCTTGATCAACTCTGACAATAGAGAAAACTCGCAGATACATAATCTAAGATAAACTCTGCTGTGTCCCTCTATCAACCACGGGTGTAGCCACGCAGGTATTTCATATGTCCATACTACTTGTCCTTTTAACATAGTATGATCAACACGATGCGGCTTAGCGCGTCTTAGTCCCGAAACCGATACGCAGCATCCACTTAATATATGCTACACCGACTCTCCATAGAGACCTAGACACCGACTACACAGAAAAGAACAATAAGACGCCAACGGAATCGTTAGATGTATCCAGCGCCCTCACCACCCACACGGCACCCCGCAGGCCTGGACTAACTACCCTCCCCCTACACCCCTCCCTAGTGCGCCCTAATCCTCACGTTCGGTGTGCCGAGCGCGCAGAGCAGTGTCCCCAGGACGCACGCGCCCCCCGTGGGCACTGATCCTCGCGACCCCCGCGACGCGCTCGCATGCGCGGACCACGCCTATTCATATGCGGAGCACGGAGAGCCTCCTAAGCAGCTCCCCACACCTCCACACCCCCACGAAGCTATCCACACACAGTGTACCGGGGACAACCACGCTCCCCAGCCGAGGATCAGCTGGATACGTCCGGTGAGACTGCCCAGGGCCGACACCACAGCCGGGGCAAGCCAGCCCGGTCACATAGCCCCGCAGGACACGCCAGCCCCGGCCAACGCTGCCCGCACTCAGCATCCGCAAGCGTGCATTGCTAACGTGATGTCCTATCCGCGACGCTGCCTCTCCTCGGCCAGCACCACAGCCGCATCACCTCAGGCCGTGCGCCGAGGAGGACGGAAGGAGGACCCCACAAGAGAACGAGCCCCGTCGAAGAGCGCACCTCGCTACGCAGGTAGCCCGCGAGCCACAGGGCTCACAGCTGGGCTAAGTCCTGCGTTAACGTGGAGTGTCTGTTCTGCTATCAATGAAATAGCACTGTGGCCACCACCCTCCTCAGACTTTTGCCACTGTCGCGGCACTCCCTGATGAATTGACTTGCCTAAGACGAGGCACACTTCACTATGATCTCGCCTTATGCATTGTGATCACCATGTTCCTAATCTTCCCTGATGACTACGCGCAGCAGCTCACCCCAACCATATTTAATTGCTGCGTATCACTACTTATCCTCCTAACGCCTGCAAGTCAGTCTCCACCCCCAGACGTGTGTCATGTCTTAGTTGTTCTATCTGACTTGGCTCAGGCCCCAAACACCCCACACCCCTGCAATAGTCCTTTCGCGCGCGCAACACCACACTATACTCGCGTCCTGCCATCCCGCACACGCGACCCCACCCTATGTTGTGTGTGTGTGTCAGACTCGCAGGCCAGTATCACACAAACAAACCGACCTCGCACCACGCCTAATCACATAACGATACTGGCCCCTACACACACCGCTCTCGCACTAGTCCAGCACAACCGCAGCTCTACCACCTATCCACGCCATGCGGCCACACCTATATCGACCTGCCCTCTCCCCCCCGCCGGCCACCCCCACCCCACTTTATTCGCCCTGCGGGCCCCCCTCCCTAATGCCTGCATGCCGCGCCCCCATAACTGCCGGACCTCGCCGGCCACCTATATGCCCTGTCCTGTGCGCACCTCAATCAGAACGTCATTATGCTCGCTACGTCACCTCCAGCTCCTCGCCTGAACCAGAGTCAGGCCCCCCCACCTCCTAGTATCAGTGCTACCTACTGTCCGGCACCTTATCACAATACTAGACATGACTACGCATAGCCCACTACTAATGCTACTAGACAGTCGGTGCACCCTATATGCCTGACCCTGGCCCCCCTCACCCGCCCATGCTGGCTCGCACACCCCACCACGTAAGCACCCGCGCTGAGCCAACCCCTCGCTCCGACCTCGTCCTGTGGTCACACACGTACGCTCGCCCATGAGACACACCCAATACACGGGCCGGCACGCGTGGCACCCACTTTATGACCTACTTCAATATCAAAAGAAGATTGCCACATCACACGGTAAACACTTAGTAGAATCCTAATCATTACCTCGACACGCTTTTGTCTTTATTTCCCACTTCTCTATCAAAAAAGGCTTCAGAGGAACCTCGCACTACATTAGACGTATACAGACCTAGCTCAAACATGTTTGCGATCAGGCATACACAATGCTCAATACTAAATTGAGCGCTACCACAAAACGCCTGCTTACCCCTGTCCGACAAGGCACCATGCGTCTCGATGATCCCGCTCTACCTAGCAGTTTAAACCAGAGAGCGAGCACCCGACATGGACCGCGCTCACCGGGGCTCTCGCATCTATATGCCCACCCTCGCCCCTCGTCCGGCCCCCCCACGCCTAACGCCTGCACACTGAGCTCACCCCCCCCTGTTCACCCGGCCCCACTGACTGTGGCCCCTTTTTGCCTGCCTGTGGCAACCAATAAGCCTGAATGGTCGCCCAATTAGCTGCCTGAGCCCCATATCGCCTGCATGTGGCCCCACTACGCCTGCATGTGGACCCCTACGCCTGAATGTGGCCCCAATAAGCATGACTCGAGGTCCTTACTCCTGCCTGTCGGCTCATACGCTGCCTGTGCCCCATACGCTTGCCTGAGCCCCTGTTACGTCTGCCTGTGGCCCCTTTATGCTGCCTGTGGCCCCCATCTGCCTGCCTGGTGCACCACATACGCCTGCCTGAGCCACCAGTACGCCTGCCTGTGCCCACATCGGCCTGCCTAAGCCCCCATATGCCTGCATGAGGTCCCATACGCTTGCCTGTGGCCCCATACAACTGACTGTGGCCCCTATACTGCCTGCCTGTGGCCACCATCGCCTGCCTGTGGCCCCATACGACCTGCCTGAGCCCCATAGCCTGCCCTGTAGCCCCCATACGCCTGCCTGAAACCCCTTGCTATTATTTTCCTGTGCCCTAGATATATACCTGCCTGAGTGACCCTATATTTATTATACTACCGTCTAAGGGGACAATATCTATATACTGCCCTGTTGACGAGGGCATATCTATATACTGTCTGACTAAGGGGACTTATAATACCTATAAATTAAGGAGTTACTGGAAATTGAGGAATCTAAGATATTTGTGTACCAAATTCATCAGGGACGTGTCTTGGCCGGGAGCAATTGGCATGAAGGTAGTCGAACAGGTTGAGATGAAAAGCGAAAAGTGAACGACGACTGATCAGAAAAGACGTCTGCCGGTGAGTCAATAAATGTACTGCAGTTTAATCAAATTAGATTTCTGCAGGAGCCTTCATAACAACTAGTATCTACCACTATATGGTCACTGTATGGCAGGTGGTTATGTCTTCAGAGCCTGTGTACAGCTGATCAGGTATGGCAGAATTATTTTGAGCCTTAAAAGTAGTAATAGTTTTGGGTCTTGGTTTTGTAGGGTGTTTTTTGTACAATCATTTGTCCGGTAGATCTTGCTCCATGTATCGGTGTATTATTTAGTGACTGTTATTTCTGGGGTATTGCACTGTCATACGGAGGGGAGGCGATTTTGAAAAAAGCAGTTTGTCAGGGCTGATTTCATTGTGCATGCCGCTGTGGAGATGGACGGGAGCTTTGTGGAATGTGCAGAAAATTAGTGACAGGAAATGGCAAAGGGGTGAGAGGAAAATTAGTGTGGTGTGTGTGTGGTGTGTGGGGGGGGTATTTATTTGACGAGCGAAAGAAAAAAAATGCGCTACCCAAGGGGGGGTGGGCACATTGGACTCGTACTAGCCTAGGGCACCAAAATGCCTTGTCCGGCCCTGGTGACACTTTTTTGCTTTAAGGATAGAAAGAAAATTTTGATCCATAATAATGCTTGTTTATTGGTTGAATATAATATCATAGTATCGTGAAAATTAGAAAATTTACCAATATTTCAACTTCTAAAAATTATGCATGTATGACTGATAGTTATATTCCACTTAAAATTGCTTATAACTTGCATCGACCATTATGTAGGCTGTAGGTTGGAATAATTTTTTTAAAATGTTTATTTTTTTTTACTGGCATAGGGGTCTTAAAAATTTAGTAGTAATTTCATAATTTTCAAGAAATATTTGCAACATACATATTTTTTTTGGGACCGTCCAGTTCTAAGTGACTTTGATTGGCCCTATATTAGAGGATGGGAGAATTTCCCGAAATTAGTTTCATTCACTTCGCCGAATTTCTCGGCAAAAAAATAAACTCGTTCCGAATTACTTCGGCACGTAATACCGTTAAATAACAGCTTTTTCAAGGCGGCACAGAGAATGCAGGGTGCTGTGACCGTTGTGCCATCACATACGTTAAATATGCAGAGGGAGGCTTGGTTTGGTCTTAATACATGTTTGTGTTTTAGTATGACACGATCATGACTGCCGCCGCTCTTAGATCGCTTTCCACATATAAATTCCCTGGGCACATAAGAGGGCAAAAACTGACGAAAAAACTGAAGCGGGAATGTTGCTGGATAAAGTCATGATTAACACGAGGTATAAAGCCTGGAATAAAATATACAGCTGAGAGCTCAGGAGGCAACATTAGTGACAGAGTGTGCGAGGTGACGGCGCTAGCCCACAGCAGCAAGAGGTCAGACAGTGGACAATGATATTCTGGAAGTGCAAAAAAACCGAGAATAGCGTCACAGAGTGGCACTATGACACAGGTGGAGGTCTCGGGCAGCAGCAGCTTGAGGTCAGACAGTGCTCAATGACACAGTTGTGTAGGGTCACGGCATCAGCCACAGCAAGCAGCTTGAGGTCAGACAGTGGGGATAATGACACAGTGTGTAGGTCAACCGCAGCTAAGCCACCAGCAGCAGCATGAGTCAGACAGTGGCAACAAGACACAGTGGCGGAGGGTCACCGGCAGCAGCCAACGCAGCAGCATGAGGTCAGACAGTGCACTATGACACAATGTGTAGGTCACGGCAGCAGCAGCATGAGGTCAGGCAGTGGCACAATGACAATTATGGAGTGGTGGCAAAACAGGTGTAGGCCACAGAGTGGGAAAATGTCACAGTGTGTAGGTTAAACGGCAACAGCCACAGCAGCAGCTGAGGTCAGACAGTGGCACATGACACTGTGTGGAGTCATGAAACAGCAGCCACAGCAGCAGCATGAGGTCAGAAAGAGGCACTAATGACACAGTGTGGATGGTCACGGCAGCAGCAACTGCAGCAGCATGAGGGTCAGACATGTGAAACAATGACATTCTTGAGGTGGCAAAAACAGGAGTAGGCCACAGAGTGGTCAATGACACAGTGTGGAGGTAACGGCAGCAGCCACACAGCAGCAGCACTGAGGTCAGGCAGTGGCACAATGGACATTCTGGAGGTGGCAAAAACAAGAGTCAGGCACAGAGTGGGACAATGACACAGTGTGAAGGTCACCACCAGCAGCCCACAGCTCAGCGCATGAGGTCAGGAGAGTGGCACAATCACATTCTGGAACTGGAAACAAAAAGGAGTTAGGCACAGAGTGGGACAATGACACAGTGTGGAGGTCTCAGGCAGCAGCACAGCAGCGCATGAGGTCAGACATTGCACAAATGACACTGTGTGGATGTCACGGCTAGCAGCCACAGCAGCAGCATGAGGTCAGACAGTGGCACAATGACATTCTTGAGGTGTAAAAAACAGGAGTAGTCCACAGAGTGGGACAATGACACAGTGTGGAGGTCACGGCAGCAGCAATGCAGCAGCATGAGGTCAGGAAGTTGCACAATCAACATTCTTTTTTTTATGGAGGGGGCCAAAAAAGGAGTAGGCCACTAGAGTGGGACAATTGACACACGTGGAGATCTCGGCCAGCAGACATCAGCAGCACAGCTTTGAGGTCAGACAGTGGCACAATGGACACAGGTGAGGTCACGGGCAGCAGCCAAGCAGAGCATGAGGTCAGGCAGTAGTGGGCACAATTACATTTTGGAGGTGGCAAAAACTGGAGTAGGCCACAGAGTGGGACAATGGACACAGTGTGTAGGTCACGGCAGCAGGCCACCAGCTGGAGCATGAGGTCAGACAGTGGTACAAGTGACACAGATGAGGAGGTCTTGCAGCAGCCACAGCAGCAGATGAGTTTGAAAAGTGGCACGAATCGGACACAGTGTGGTGGTCACGGCATGCAGCCCACAGCAGCCGCATGTGTTCAGACCGTGGCTCTATGACATTCTTGAGGTGGCAAAACAGGAGTGGGCCACAGAGTGGAAATGAACCACAAGTGTTGAGGTCACGGCAGCAGCCACAGCAGCAGCATGAGGTCTGGCAGTGGCACACAATGACATTATGGAGGTGGCATAAAACAAGACGTAGGCAACACAGAGTGGGACAGGACACAGTGTTGGAGGTACAGCTGCAGCCCACAGCAGCAGCTTGAGGTCAGACAGTTGAGCACAATGAACGTTGTGGAGGTCATCAGTCAGCAGCCACAGCAGCTGCATGAGGTCTGACAGTGGCACAATGACATTTTGAGGTGGCAAAAATGGGTGTAGGGCCACAGAGTGGGACATGACATATTAGTTGGAGGTCTCGGCAGCAGCCACAAGCAGCAGCATGAGGTCAGGGCGAAGTGGCACAATACATTCTGGAGGGCCAAAAAAAGGTATAGGTCCACAGAGTGGAGACAAGACATCACGTGGAAGATCTAACGGCAGCAGCCAACAGCAGCAGCATGAGGTCAGACTGTCGGCACAATGACAACAGTGTGGAGGTCACGGCAGCCAGACACAGGAGCAGCAATGAGGATCAGGCAGTGGCACAATGACATTCTGGAGGTGGCAAAAAATGGTGTAAGGACACAGGAGTGGACCAATGACACAGTGTGGATGGTCACGGCAGCAGGCACAGCAGCAGCATGAGGTCAGACAGTGGCACAATGACCAGAGTGTGGAGGTGGGTGGCAATAACACCAGTCCTCTGTAGTAATGGATGGTTGGTGGCAGATGGATAATACTGTCTGCAGATGTGTGGCATCAGGCGGGTGCTGGAATCAGAATAGTGGCTGAGGCTGGTAGTTTGATATACCACAAGACTCATTTCTCACACAGTTTGGGTGTGGCGTCATGGTGTTGTAGTCTGACGCACTAAGGGCATTGGTTTGTGGAATATCCTGGACGATCCACGCCTGATTCATCTTGACAAAGGTCAGTAGTTCTACACATTTCCCGTGGAAACATGCGGGTTCTCCTTGGGGTAAACGATGGCCACGCGCACTGTCCACCCGCTCTGATGCCACACTAATGCCGCGGGCAGGACAGCTTCTCCACTGCAATCGGCAAGTTTGCACGGCCAAACATCCACGTTTGCTGCCCCAGTAGTCCAAGCGGTTCTTCAAACCTGGGGTGGCAGAGTGCTGTCAAGTAGGCCACCACCTGTTGGTTCAGGGACTGCATCCAGGTCCTGACTGCTGCTGCGTGCTGCGACTTCTCCCTCCTCACTTGGAGGGTGGGAAGGAAGACTGCTCATCGTGACTCCAGACTTAGGTTACTGGTCTGATGAGCTGGTACTGCTACCTACCCCGAACCTTCCCCAGTAGTACGTGAGCGCTGAGGAAAACCCCCGGAACAGACCTGTCAGTGGAGGGGACACGATTGCCGCACATTGGCATCGGCAAATGATTACAGGAGGATTTCCTATAGTATTTGAGTTTGTCCTCCCTCTCAATTGCTGCGGAAAAGGCTCATTTTGGCCGGGTAGCGAGGGTCAATAGGGTGGAGAGCCAGAGTCATCCCTCGCCGGTTGCTGACTATTCGGCTGTCATAGCAGGCCAAATAGGAAGCATTGCTGCGGTCCCATCTGCACAAGTGGATACGAGGGCTCCCGCTCATTTCCATGTGATACTGCCACACTGGTGCTTGGGGAGTCATCTGCCTCGTCTTCACTCATCTCACCACTCCTCCAGCTTGCTCCTGCTCCTCCTCTCTTGTCACTGGGTTACAATAATCACACTCTATTTCAACCAGACAATCGTTTGCTCCAATGTCCTCTCCTCCTCCTCCATTTCAGTCCCCCACCGGAATCATTGTGGCCACGAGATGTAGTCACCACAGTCTCCAGTCCCAGACAGATTTTTTCAGCATCTGTTCGGTCATGAAGCAGTGGAATGATGTTATTCATCCGTTAGTCCTGGCGACTGACAAATAACGTCGCCTCCGAATGGCTCACAACGGCAGGTGTCAGCATGAGCTGCAACTGGCTGACATCCAAGTTACACACGGGGAGGGACGTACTTTCTGTCTGCCTTTTATTTTTCTACATGGATCATCAAAAAAACTCGTTAATGGCCTTTCTCTGTTTACATACAGTCGGTCAACATGTGCAGGCTGGACATTCCAACGGGTGAGAAAACATCGCATATCAGAGTGTGTTGGGGGAGGCAGTTCTGCCGCTAGTGCAACTCGAGAGGTTGTTCCTGGCGTTGTTCGAAAGGATAAAGTGCATGCACAGGTTCCTGGCCATTTTCAGAATCTTCTGAAGATCAGGTGAAGAACTTCTGGAACCTTTTCACACAACCAGATTGATCACGTGCGCCACTGCAGGGAGAATGGACCAATCCCCTCCTCGGGTGCAGCGCGGGACACCATGTTCTTCCACCCATTTGTCAGTCACATGGTTCCAATTTGGCAGTTGGCGCAGATGAAGCCACACTCGAATTTCTTGCTGCATGCGCGAGCAGTTCCTCCCCTGTGTTGACTTCGTTCTCGAGGCACAAGCCAGGTGTAAAATGCGTGACACACACTGTGCCTACACATGTGGTTATGATGGCAGCAGTACTTGGGGAGGCTGAGGTGGTGGTGGTGGTGGAGGAGGAGGAGGCGGACATTGGCGCAAGAATGAAGCAGCTGTTTGACAACGTGGGGAGGAAAGCGGCGTCTCATGGTCCAAGTGGTTGGGTGTGCCTGGGCCGGAAGACATTCACATGGGCCGTGTTAAAGGACATGTACTGGCCCTGACCGTAGTTCAGCTCAAACGTTCCGCGCTGCCGTCCACCTGGGATAACAAACCGATAAGCTCAAGGATGGCCCTCATTACTGTTCTTACTTATTTATGAAGTGCTGGTACTGCTCTTTTTGGAAAAGAAAATACGCTTGGAACTCTCACATCTCGGCTTGGCTCAAGCCATTTGTTCTATGAATGGTGAGAGTCTCCATTTGAAAGGGAGGAGGAATGCTAGTACCAACAACTTGGTAGGAAGCAAGTCAGCTGCTGCACTTAGGATGGTTGGTCGCATACTGTTGTCTCTTTGCAAAGCCTAGCTGAACGAATGATGGCGCCTTGAGTAGAGAGGACAAGCGAGCATCTGGACCGGGGACGATATTTGTCAAGAAGAGAACTGCTCCATTCTGCGAGTGGTGAGCCTGAAAATGGCTTGCAATGGCATGGTACCACTGGGCGATGCATGCTGCTGTGGCTAGCAGGTGGCAGTGATGGACACCGTCTGAGCATCGTTTCTTCCCAGGCCACAGGATGGTGACGCTTGACATGTGTTGACGCTGGGCCGTTGGTGCCAACGTTAGCTCCCTGGCACGCTTCACTTTCTGCCTTACCGATTCTCATTATCACCCCATATCTACAGCTCCTACGGTGGTCTTTGCAATAGCCTAACTGCACACACAGACCCGAGTATCAGATTTTATCCGCCCAACGCTACCGACCACTGAGTGGACTACGGCCGCCGCCTGCCTCGTGAGCCCCACCCTTGTGCTGCTTACTTATCTTGGACCTGCGAAGCGGGGTTTCTCTACCACGTGGCCGCTTGCGCTCCCCGACCTCACATTGCTGGCTATGCCTGCTGACTCTGGACCCACGGAACCACGTGCTGGACTACGCTATGCATGAAGCGCAAGCTGACCGCCCCTCCTTCGCAATCTGCACACACACGATGATGAACGCCACTTGCCGCCCAAACGGGCTCCCCTTCGTCGCGGTCTGGCCTACATCAATCAATCCACTATTTGCTCGTTTCACTTCGTCCATTTGCTGCTTCCTCATCAACCAGTCCCCCTTGGATATGCAGAGCTGAACACCTCACAAACAAATGACCTCCCATGCAACTCTCAACATGCTATACTTTGCGCCTTCTGCAAGATCTGTATGGGGGATATTCGGCCCAATTTCTTCGCTGCACAGAGCTGGATGACTGCCCTCATCAAAATTGTTCATCCTCGCTATATCACTGTGGCGTTGAGACCACTCTAGTCACAGATTTAGAATCCTCCTGGCTGATCCGGGATCCCAGGATGGGAAAGAGGTGGGTGCTGGGACACGGTGAGGGCCTGACCCGCTCCGGGAATGCCACTCTATGGGTGGTGCTACTGACGTTCACACCGACTCATCCTGGTGGAATGTGGATTGACATATGTCAATCTATCAAGATACATTCCCTACGGGTTGCTAGTCAGTACACAGCCGACATAAGATGAACAGCAGGCACGTTTGTTGGCCTCACCGAAGAGGACCCCTGCTGCGAAGTCCCCTTGCGTGCTGCGACCTGATTCTCCAGGAACAATGTTTGTGCTAATGCCACTCGCAAGGTGATAAGAGCCTACCACCTCTCTGTCTGAAAGACATGTTGGTATATATAAATGTACAGACACTGTTCTGAGAAGCTATATGCTATTTGATTCATTTAACAAACACATGTATTTCGAGGCAATATGACCAATTCAGAAGCTTTCGGGTATCCCTTGGTTCAATAAATTGCGTTCTCCACAATGGGCAGGAAAAAATTGACTTCGTATGTGCAGTTTAAATATCTCTGTGTTATTTTATCTGAATGATACTAAGCACTAAAACAGGCTAATTATACCTTCGGCATATGAATTATGCTACACAGAATTTCTTCACTGTGGCCCGGTGAAAAAATCAAAAGTTTCTTTTCCTGACGTACAACTGCAGAACAACGCTTAAATGCGCAAAAGATTGAGTCAACCACAAACTACTGGTTTGTAGCGTGTTACAATTGCGTGTTTTATACGCCAACACATACAAGAGATAAAATTGTAATTAAACTTCGATGTTATTAATTATGCTACAGGAATAATGTTTATATGATTGGCGTTGAAAAATGACGGTTTTCTTGGGGGTCAGGCACCAGCAAAACAAACGCTTAATTAAACCCTGGATGTAAGTGGCGCAAAAGAATTGAGCAACACAAAAACAGTAGCTTTGTAGCGTCGTTACATTGCGTGTTTTCTACGCCACACTCACTAGAGATAAAATTGTATATTAACCATTTCAGATTGGCCGTGTATTATGCTACTGGGAAAAAGGTATTAGTATTTTGGGGTTGAAAATGACGGTTTCTTGGGGGTCAGCAACCAGAAAAAAAAAGCTTAAAAAAAAACCCTGGATTAAATTGCGCAAAAAAATTGGCCCAAAAAAATAGTAGCTTGTGGTGTTAAATTGCGTTTTTTTTAAAGCAAAAAAAAAGAGAAAAAATTTAATTAACCTTGTTTGTAAAATTTATGCTAAGGAAAAATTTAAAATTTTTTGGGTTTGAAAAATGGGGGGTTTTTGGGGGGTGACACCAGCAAAAAACGTTTTTAACCCCTGGAGTAAATTGCGCAAAAAATTTGGCAACCCACAAACTAGTTCTTTGAGGTGTTCCCTTGGCGTGTTTTCTACGCCCACACACAAGAGATAAATTTTTTTAAATTTAAACCCTTCCTTGTGAATTATGCTGGGAAAAAAATGTATATATTTTGGCGTTGAAAATAGGTTTCTTGGGGTCAGCACACACAAAACAACGAAAATTAAAACCCTGGATTAAATTGCGCAAAAAATTGGCAACCACAATAGAGCTTTGTAGGTTTAAAATTGCGGTTTTTAGCCAACAAAAAGAGAAAAAAATTGTAATTAACCTTGCTTGTAAATTTATGTACAGGAAAATGATTATTTTGGGCGTTAAAAATGACGGTTTGTTGGGGTCAGCCACGCAAAACAAGCTAATTAACCCTGGAGGGTAAATTGGCAAAAAATTGGCAACCCAAAAAAATGAGTTTTGTGCGTGTTAAAATTGGTGTTTTTTACGCCACACAAAAAGAGATAAAATTGTAATTAATTCGTTGTGAATTATGTACGGGAAAAAATTTTTTAATATTTTGGCTTGAAAATGACGGTTTCTTGGGGTCAGCCCCCAGAAAAACAAGTTTAATTAAACCCCCTGGTGTAAATTGCCCCAAAAAATTGGAAACCCACAAACAGTAGCTTTGTAAACTGTTTAAAAATTTGGTGTTTTTACGCCCAAAAAGAGAAAATTGAAATTAAACCCTTGTTTGTGAATTATGTACAGGAAAAATGTATTATTTTGGCTTTAAATGGACGTTTCTTGGGTCAGCACACCGAAAAAAAGTTTAAAATTCCCCCCTGGATGAAAAATTGCGCAAAAATTTGGAAAAAACCAAAAACTAGTAGCTTTTAGCGTGTTACAATTGCGTGTTTTCTATGCCCAAAAACAAGAGATAAATTGTAATTAACCTTCGTTGTGAATTATGCTACAGGAAAAATTTATATTTTTTGGATTTGAAAAATACGGTTTCTTGGGTAGCACCCCAGCAAAAACAAGCTTAATTAACCCTGGATGAAAATTGCGCAAAAAATTGGCAAAAAACTGTAGCTTTGTAGCGTTTTTAAAATTGGTGTTTTCACCCCACAAACAAAGAGAAAAAATTGTAAAAACCCTTCGCTTGTGAATTATGTCGGGAAAAAAAATTATATATTTTGGTTGAAAATACGTTTTTGGGGCAGCACACCAGAAAAAAAAGCTTAATTAACCCTGGAGTAAATTGCGCAAAAAAATTGAGCAACCACAAACTAGTGTTTTGTAGCTGTTAAATTGCTGTTTTCTAGAAAAAAGAATAAAATTGTATTAAAACCCTTCCTTGTGAATTTCTACGGGAAAAA
>JAODAL010019976.1:0-70614 GCA_025379985.1 Phyllomedusa bahiana | reverse complement strand
GGGGTCACCGATTAGTTGCCGTTACTTCACATTCCTTCAAACAGAAATGGTCCTCTTGAAAACTTTTTTTTAAAATGATAATTTCTTACTGCAATTTTTATTCTCTTTTCCCAACAGTTCATTTTGCTGGTTTTGCTGTGAGGAAACTGCAAAAAGACAGCAAGGTTTCATGACAACACCGTATTCCATTTACTCACTTTATCTTTAGAAGTTTTCGCATTGTCAATGGTTTGAGGTCATATTACTGTGAGATACAGCTATAATTTATGTCCTTTGGAACAGAAATGTGGCTTCTAAGTGGAATTTCTCCATCACAATTTTTAATAGTGGCTGAGAAGTCATATTTATAATTTTTGGGGGTCATATTGCTGTGAGATACAGCTATAATTATGGTCCTTTGGAACAGAAATGTGGCTTCTAAGTGGCATTTCTCCATCACAATTTTTAATAGTGGCTGAGAAGTCATATTTATAATTTTTTGGGGTCATGTTGCTGTGAGATACAGCTATAATCATGGTCCTTTGGAACAGAAATGTGGCTTCTAAGTGGCATTTTCCCCTCACAATTTTTAACAGTGGCTGAGAAGTCATTTTTAGTATTTTTTGGGGTCATGTTGCTGTGAGATACAGCAATAATCATGGTCCTTTGGAACAGAAATGTGGCTACTAAGTGGCATTTTCCCCTCACAATTTTTAACAGTGGCTGAGAAGTCATTTTTATAATTTTTTGGTCATGCTTGCTTTGAAATCAGCAATACTACAGGTCCTTCTAAAAAAAAATTGTTTCTAACAGACATTGTTCTCACAATTGTCAAAAGTGGCTCAAGGGTCATGTTTTGAATTTTTGGGGGCATTTTCCTGTGACATGCAGCTATACTACAGGTCCTATTATAAAAAAATGTTGTTTCTAACAGACATTTGTTCTTCACAATTGTCCAAAGTGGCTCAAGGGTCATGCTTTGAATTTTTGGGGGCATTTTGCTGTGACATGCAGCTATACTCCAGGTCCTATTATAAAAAAAATGTTGTTTCTAACAGACAATTGTTCTTCACAATTGTCAAGAGTGGCTCAAGGGTGATGGTGCTGTCAGAAACAGGAATAGGTAGGACACTGTTAATGGACACATATTGCAAAATGACTTGTTTTTGCAGATCTTTAACATAGCAGCAATACCTGTATTGAGACAACCCATTTAATACAATTAAAAAAAGAGAAACAAAGACATGGTGGGATTCCATCCTATTTTAAAAATGTGTTTTCTAGAATTAAACTACTAAAAAACTTGCATGTTGAAAATAGCTGGTAAAAAAATTCCTCTGAATTGTACAAGGGAGGTACAGGAAGACTTGACCAGATGTAGGTTATTCAGAGGACATGGAGTATGGAGCACGGACAGAGAAAAAAAGAACAGAGACAATTTCCTCTAGCACGTTGAGTAAAAAGAGAAAAAGAATGCCAAGAAAAAGGGCACCTGGGTGGAACAGGAGCGTGAACCACCAGTATTTCCAAGTGAAGCTCATTGGTCCGCACTCATACGGAGGGGCAAGCGCTACCCAGGTATTGACTGTGTACTGAGGAAGGCTGGAGGTCTTGCCTCACAATTTCGCTTCCGCACTGTGCTTCAGCACGACTATTTTCGTTGCTGCGTCATAACGGCATTTTTACCGTGTTAATAGATGACGGACGCCAGCCTGGGCTCTTACTGCACCCACTGTAAGTCTGGCCCTGGCAGCTGGACCTCCGTGTTAACAGATGGCTGACGGCAGCACTGGCTCTCACCGTTAGGGGCAATCAGGAGAGCTTCAAATTTCTCTAAAAAATCAGATTTTGAAAAAGGTGATTTCTGTGAGGTTAAGTAGTGTCAAAATGGGCCCCAGGGCTGGACACAAATTGCACAATTTGAGGCTTAAAATTTTCTGGGGCTGGAGTCACTATGGGGTCGCATCATTTGATCTCCAGGTTAGTCTGTCCCTAATCACTGAAGAAGGACTTGGAGGAAAAATGAAACCATTGAATTGATTGGCTGAATCACTCTCAGAAGCCAGGAGGCAAATGTCTTCTCAACTAAGAAGTGTTTTGGGATGATTAGGACATTTTTATTACTTATGGGGTGTGCGGACGAATTAACACATCTACACGTGTAAAAAATACCTTTAGAAACTGCTGGGAGGGGTGTATGTTGTATGTTATCACATTTGAAATAAAAGCAAAATGATCATAATGTAAAACTATAAATAAAACTTCCCTAAATAAATTCCGTAAACAGATGTCAGTTACCAAAAAATATACTAAATGACAGTCACTGTACAAAATAACATAGTGGCACTTTGTGATCTGTGGGTCAAACAGGTTCAGGGGTCATTCTGCGGTACAGGACAGATATAGTCAATGTCCAGTGAAACTAAAATGGTGGTTCAAAGACTCCTTTTACCAGCACTTTTTAATCTGGAGGTCAGAAAGTTTTAATGTTCATTTTTTGCGGTACAGGACAGGGAATAGTCAAATTTCCAGTGAAACTAAAATGGTGGTTGAAAGCCCTCCTTTTTTCCGGCACTTTTTAAAAATCTGTGGGTCAGCGGGTTTAAAAATTTGGTACTTTTTGCGGTCCCAAGACAGATATATTAAGCCCTTTTCAACTAAAAGGGTGATTAAAAAGACCCCTTTTTTTTTCCCCGGCAATTTTTTAATCTGGGGTCAAAAACGGGGGTTTAATGGTCATACAGTGGTACAGGAAAAGAAAAAATTTAAAAATTCCAGTTCAACAAAAAATGGTAGTTCAAAGCCCTTCCCTTTTTCCTGACACTTTTTAATTTTGGGGCCCAGAACGGGTTTAAATGGCAACTCGGTCCAGGACGGGTTTATAGCCCAATGTCCAGTTCAACAAAAATGGGGGGGTTCAAAGACTTTTTTTTTCCGGGCACTTTTTAATCTGGGGTCATGAAAGGTTTTGGGGGCCCATCCCGCGTTCCAGGACAGGAAATTCAATGCCCATTTTCAAAGAAAAAATGATTTTTTAAAATTTCATACTGCCTTCGGGCCCACTTTTTAATTTGGGGGTCATGCAGTTTAAAGGGGTCATGCTGGGGTGCAAGACTGGATGTGAATGGTCTGTGATTTTTTTCTGTGGCCTTTTTTTAAACCTAAGTGTGTTGCCTAAGATGTAGCCCTTTCCCATTTGACTGTTGGGATGTTAATTCCAGCTTCTCCACCCCTTTTTTGGGGTGTAAAATAAAGGTGTTGTTCCCTCTCCCAAGATTTTAAATGGTCATCGGCAAAAAAACTTTTGACTATGGGAAAAATCGTCTTGATAATTCCCCGATATCGACTATCGACCCGATGAGTAGTCAACAAAACGCTCTCACTAGTCAAGATGAATCTGGCTGGAAGGCCGGGATTTCCCATCCCCAATGCCTTGGGTAAATTTAATCAGCCAAAGGCCCAAAATGAGTCTGGATTCAATACCTGCCTCACCACTATTCTATGCCGCCACCCCCTGATGCCCCACATCTGCTGCCAGATTCCCTCTGCCCCACCACCATCTTACCGGGAGGTATCCCCCCACCCCCCCTTCGCACTCTTCATTTTGCCATTTTTGCCTCATGCGCTGTTTTGGGGGGCCCTGACCTCAACATGTGTCATTGTTCCCCGCTCTGACCCATGCTGTGCTGCTGTTTTTATGGGTCACCTCTCACCCCCGTCATTTTCCCCTCTCTGACCTCATTGTTGCTCCTGCCGTCACCTGCACTCCTGTCATTGTGCCCCTCTGTGGCCTACCCTGTTTCTGCCACCTCCACCCCTGTCATTGTGCCACTGTCTGCCTCGCTGCTGCGTGGCGTGTCGTGACCCCACATTGTCATTGTGCCCCTGTTTGACCCTGCTGCTGCGTGGCTGCTGCCGGACCCACCACTGTGCTTGTGCCCCTCTGTGGCCTCTCCCGTTTCGAAACCCCCAACTGTTTTTGTGCCTTGTTGACCTCATTTCTGCTGCAGTGGGGCTGCCTGACCCCCCACTGTGTCATTTTGCCACTCTGTTCCCTACTCCAGTTTTTGGCACCTCCAGAATGTCTTGTGCCACTGTCTGACCTCATGCTGCTCGTGGCTGTGTCGGACCTCCGCACTTGCATTGTGCCACTGTCTGACCTTTCTCTGCTGTGGCTCCTGCCATGCCCTCCCACTGTGTTTTTTTGCCCCTCTGTGGCTCTCCTGTTTTTGCCACCCCCGAAGTCATTTGGCCCCTGTTGCCTCATGCTGCTGTGGGCTGCTTCCGGACCCCCACTGTGTCTTGTGCCACTCTGTGGCCTACTCCGTATCTGCCACCTCCACACTGTTTTCTTGTGCCACTGTCTGACCTCAGCTGCTGCAGTGGCTGCTGCCGTGCCCTACACACTGTGTCATTTTTGCCACTTTTTCCCCTACCCTTTTTTTCCCCACCCCCCAAAAGAATTCAATGGGGCCACTGTCCTGAACCCTCTTTGGGCCCAAGTTTCCTTTGTGGCGGGGCCTGCCGTGACATACCACTTTTAAACCCCCCACCCCCCTGTTCATTGTGCCACTGTCGACCTCATGTGCTGCTGTGGCTGTTTGCCGTGCCTCCATACTGTTTTTTATTGGCCACTCTGGGCCTACCCTTTTTTTTTGGCCCCCTCAAAAAAAATTTTCCTTGTCCCACTCTCTGACCTCATGCTGCTGCGGGGCCCTGCTCCTTTGCCCTTTCAAACTCTGCCCTTGTGCCACTGTCTGCCCTCATGTTTTCTGTGTGGCTGCTGTCGTGACCTCCACACTCTGTCATTGTGCCACTGTCGGGACCTCATGCGCGGCGGGTGGCTGCTGCCGGACCTCCCCCCTGTTTTTATTGTGCCACTCTTTGGCCTACTCCTTTTTTTGGCCCCCCTCCAGAATGTCATTGTGCCACTGTTGACCCCCTTGTTTGCTGCTGTGGTGTTTAAAAAAAGGGGTTTACACACTTTGTCATTGTCCCACTGTCTGCCCTCATGCTGCTCTGGGGCCCGGGCGTCGTGACCTCCACATCTGTCTTTGTCCCATTTTTTGGCCCTTTACTCCTGTTTTTGCCACCCCCAAAGAAGGGTCATTGTCCCACTGTCTGCCCTAAATGCTGTCCTGTGGCTGTTTGCCGTGACCTACACACATTTGCCCATTTGCCACTGTCGGGACCTCAGGGCGCGGGCTTTTGGCTGCCCCTTTGACCTCCACACTGTTTTAAATTGTCCCACTCTGGGGGCCTACCCCCCTTTTTTTTGCCCCCTCCAAAGGGACTTTGGGGCCAAAGTCTGACCTCATGCTGTGCTGTGGCTGCTGCCGTAAACCTCCATATTTGGGGTTTATTGTGCCACTCTGGGGCCTCCCTCCTTTTTTTTTGCCACCCCCAAAAAATTTTCATTGTGCCCTCTCTGCCCCTAAATTGGCTGCTGTGGGTGCTGCCGTCCCCTCCACACTCGTCACTGTGCAAACCGGGGCCCTTTATGATGTTCCCCCTTTGAGCCCTAAACTTTTTTTTTTTTCCAGCTGGCGCTGCCATGATTTTAAACGGCAACTTTCCCCCGCTTGAGTTTTTTGGTCGTTTTGCCCTTTTAAAAGTGCCCGGGGAATTTTTTTATGTAAAGGGCCGATTCAAAAAGGCGGCGGCAGTCATACGTTTCATATTTAAAAAAAAAAAATTTTGAAATAAAAGCCCAAAAACCAAGCTCTCTCTGCAAAATTTAAGCAGGGGCCCCAAACTTTTCTAAAGAAACCCTACAGGCTCTTTTGCACCCTGGACTTAGCTGTTTTTAAAGGGAATTCGCCCCCAAAATTTAATTGGGCCCAAAAAAAAATTTTCCAAAAAATTTTGGGGAAAAATCTAATTTTTGAGCCAAATGTAAAATTAAGAAATGAAATTCTTCCCCTAAAGGGGGTACCCAATATTACCAAACATCCCCTATGGAAATTCCCCACAATTTTTTTAAACCAACTGTGAGACAGTGACAGGGGGGTTTTTATTGACGGGAGAAATTTTTTCCCCTTTGAATTTTTCTCCTATGCGGCCTTGGGGAGTTGTGGATTTAATGGTGTCCCCGAAACCCTGGCCCTGGGTAAAAGGGAAGCCGAAGTTTGTGGGTCAGTAACGATTTTTACTGACATGTTTGGTTTAAGGGGTTTCCCAAATTTCCGTTTTGGGGTCTGGGTCGGCTTTTCCTGGAGTTTTCAAAGAAAAGGGGCGGGGGGGCCACTCCCACCCCCGGGGTTGAGGGGGGGACTAAAGGGCCTAAAAACCCTGGGTCTGCGGGCCACCCTTTGGTCTGCTGTATACCTGTGCCCAAAAAAGGAAAAAACCCCGTGCAAAAAAACCTTGCGGGTAAATACTGAGCTGTTACTAAGGACTAGCCCAGGGAGATTTGGGGTCTATTAAGAGCCCCAGCCCGGGGCAGGTATTTTTTTTCCCTTTTTTTCCCTTTGAAGCAAAGGGTTGTTTTTTTGTTTTTTTTGCCCCTGCTGAATAAACCCGGGCCCAAACGCCGGGATTAAAAATAGAAGTTTGTGTCACTGTCTCTGCCCGTTTGAAGCCCACCCCCTTCCCCAAACCTTTTTGCGGTCCCCCTCACATAGGGTGTTCGGGATGCGGGAAAACGGACAAAAAAGAGCCATCACACGTTTGACAAAACGTTTTGCGGGAAACCCCAAATGCCCTGGGTAAAAAGCTGCAACAGTGTCTAAACCAGAGTCTCCCAAACTTGGATGAATTTGCTAAAAAACCATTTAATCCGGCCAACTCAAGCCCCCAAACCTAAAGACTGCAAACCAGCGAAGGTGCACGGGGGGCCATGCGAGCGCAGGCTGAAACAAAACGCTTTGTGATAGGGGCCCAATTCGCTCGCCTTGCAGGAGCAAAAAGCACTTTTAACCGGCAGCTGCAGGAGAAAGTCCAACCCGGGGCCCCCAAAAGGGGTGCAGGGGGACGTCAAGCTCCCTTCCCCGCCCCCCGTGCTGGGGTTACAGACTTTCCCTGAAAGAAATGAGGGCCCACAGACGAGTCGGGGCCCTATTGGTTTGTCTTTAAAAAAGGGTGGGCTAGCTTTGAGAATCAAACCTGTGCCTCACTGGGCGAGGTTTTTGGGGGCCTTTTCTGACCGGAAACCACAAAAGGCCCTTTTTTTGACCTCAGCGGGGCCGGGGAAGCCAAGGACTTTTCCCAATTTTAAAGGCGAGACCCGGGCCCCCCTTGGGGGGTAAACCCCAACGTGGGGGGCCCCAAACGTGTACAAAATTTGGACCTTCTCTGACTACCTGCCAAGCCAGGTCCCAATTTTACGACCGGGTTTCCACCTTGTGAAAAAGTGGTTTAGACCAGGGGAGGTCGACCCCCTGCGCAGATGGGGGAACGGGTTTGTCCGGGACAAGTTACCCGGGTTTCTTTTGCCCCCGAGACCCAGCGCTGGGTGGGAAAAAGGGGACCCTAAAGATAAAAAACACCTCTTAAACCCTCGCGGAGGAAATAAAGCCACTGAGGACTTGCAAACAAGCGGGGCCCTTCGGGCGCCCCAAAACCCTGGGAACAGCAAACCCCCTTTGGGAATTCTGGTAAGGCGGTCCCATTTTTCCAAGGGGGTGAGAAGTGCCCCCAAGGGGAGGGGCTTAGAGGGAATAAAAGGGGCAAAAGGAGAGGCCCCCCAACTGGGCAGTCCGGCAAGGGCAGAGCCTGGGGGGCCCGGGGCCACTATTATTTTTGGCGGTGTATGGGCCGGGGGAAAGTTGCTGCGAATTTGCCCCCTTACATAGAGCCCATGGACTGTAAACGGCTAGACGGAGGTCTTTGTTCCCCGGCCCGGTAGGGCTCTGAAGAGATGTTTTGGGGAAAACTGATAAACCAACTCTGCAGATAAAGGTGAAGGGACTTTCCCAGTGACAGCTCTACTGGACTGGAAAAAGTCTAGTACACTGGTGCTCCCACCTTTATCGACCCCCAAAATCCACATGGGGTTTTAAAGGGGGTGGGGGTGCGCCCAAGGGGGAACACCAAGGATTTAACCCTTTAGGGCTCTCTTTGAAACAGAGACCCCTTTGCGGACGGGCCCCTATCATAAAGTGGGCGGGGTTTCGACCCCCATGCACACATGTTTTCTGGGAAAGAGATTTCCCCCTTTATTCGGGGATTTTGTGGCAGAAAAATGTAACATGGGGACTGTAAGGTTAATAGTGATGTTAAGGTATGTAAATTTTAAACCCAAAACCCTTTTTTGACCCTGATGCTTGACCCAACAGTAGGGGTGACCACAGAGGGTTGTATTTTTTTCCCCCTTTAGCAGTCCGGGGCGGTGAGCTAAAGGAGCAGGAGGAATTTGGCTGCAAGGGCCTGATTTAGGGTCTCGCGGGATAACTTCGGGACGGCCCACTTCGAGATCCCACCTTAGTAAAAGCTGGGGAAAATGTTAAGGTGGTAAAAGGGGAGCCTCAGTCCCAGGGGCGGTACGGTGGGATGCGAAAATTTTCAGGCACTCAAGATTTTTTGTTTACCAAGGTTTTACAAAATTCCAGGGGGAGGTGGTTTGGGGGCAACCCGGTGGTTTCCCCGGCCCCCATCGGAGAATGGTTTTTGCCCTTTCCCATAAAAAACGTGCTGGGGGGGCACTTAAAGGGAAATGAAAAAAAAAACCCGGGAGGCAAATTTTTTCAAAAGGTTTTTTTTGGCCCAGGGGTGTATACTGATGTGAAGCGGTACGTGAGTTTCCGCCCCAAATGTCAAGGGCCGCTCCGATGCCCCATTTCCCCGGGGTCCCCTTTGGGGCCCCTACCCCATCTTTGAAATAAACCCTTTTTAGAGGATTGCGATGGACCTTTTGGGGGGTTATTTTTGTCTGCAAAGAGGCCATCAGTAAATACTGGTGGTGTTTTAAAATTTTCCCCCCTTACCCGGGGGGCTGTGCCCCTTTTCGGAAACACTTTTGTCCCAAAATATATCGCAAGAAAAAGGGGTGTTTCCATATGTTTTCTTGTCGGGGATCCCGAAAAAAGATCCCAACCCACCAAGGAACTCCCCTTTATTCCAGGGGGCATGAAGGAATTTTGCAAGTTACTGAGCATTAAACATCTGCCCCACGTCCGTATAAACCCCCCTCAAACGGATTTGGGCTTTTTTTGAACGGGTTTAACAAGGGCACTAAAAAAGTTTTGCCCAAAAAAAGGGGGTCATAGGATGGGGAAAGGGTGGGACTGTCTGCTGCCAAAATTTGGAAAGTTTTTCATCCCCCGAGGTTTTACAGTCCCCCCCCACAGGGTTCTCCCTTTTTTAATTAGTCTATGGCAGCGCCCACGGGGGGGCCCTTGATATAGACCAAGGAGGTGGGAGCAAGAGGGCCATCCTACAGGAGGTAATTTTAGCACATTTCCCTAATGCAAAGGGGCCGAATTGCAGCGGTTTTTGCCCATGTTAGGGAAAAACCTACAACAGGCGAAAGCCCAGAGGCAGGGGATATAACAAGGGCCGCCAAAGTAAGGGGCTTTAAACCCCGGGGGTCGGGGGGTAGTGTTGGTTCCCACCCTAGAAAGCAAGTTCCTTGGGAAAGTTTGGAAAGGGGCCCTATGAAGTTTTGGGGAAAGTAGGGGGAAATAAAATTTCAAAAAGTTAAACCAAAACCCGGTTAAAATAAGCCAAGCAACTGTAATTTAATATACTTAAAACCTTGAAAGGGAAAACCCAGGAAACCCCGGCGGCAGGAGTACCCCCCCTAGTTTGTCCCGAGGTTGTGTATCAGAAATCCCGTCGAAGTCTCAAAGGGAGGAAAAAACCCGGGGGGTTTTATACAGAGAAAAAAGGATGTGTTCTGGGGGTTTTTAGGGGGACAATGTCTAAAAAAATGACCAAATTTTCACTGACCCGGTTTTAAGGGTTTTATTTTAAACCTTACCCGGGGTTTAAAAGTCGCAGGGCGGGCCATATCTGAGGGGGTCAAAAAAATGTTAGACCTTTGGGGGGATTGAAAAATCACGGAGTGATGTTTAAGCCCCATTGTGCTCCCTCCCCAAAGCCGGACGGTCGTTGCACCCTTTTGGGAATGATTTTCCCAACTTAACGAAGTCTTCAAGGTTTGATTTTCTCCCCCAAAGCCAAGGGGCGATGAGCTAATTGAGAGGTTGGTTTATTTAAATATTTTTTTTTTCTCTTGACCTCCCCTAAAGGCTAATGGCAAGTTCCCCTTACGGATCAACCAAAGGGAAGACGGGTTTTCCCACAAACCCGGGTGGGGGTGTTTCCCGTAAATCCCGCCCGCCTTTTTGGTTTTTCATGGGGCTCCGGCCCCCTTTCCCAAAAAATTTAAAGGATGTCTCCTCAAGGGCCCCCTCGCGATATGCTTTTGGCTATCTGGTTACATATAATCTTTAGTGAGGGGTGGGACAGCCATCTAGAAGGTACAGGCCCCTACTTTAAATTCCCCTTTGGGGGCTGGGCTAACAGCAAACCCCCAAGAAATGTGCTTTAGGACTGGAAAAAAAGCCCGGGACCCTGGGGTAATCATAGGTAGGGGGGTTTTTCAAACCTTAGATTAATAAAGGGGGATGCGATACAGGGGGGGGGCCCCCCAACCCCCAACCAAAAGGGAGGGGAGGGCCCTTTTTAAAGGGATCGTGGGTTACTATCGGAGGTTCATCCCAAACTTTTCCAAAATTTAGGAGGGCCCCCCTAACCGCCCCGGGCAAAAAATTGTTAAAAAACTGTCATGGTCACTTTTGGGAAAAAGGGGGCAGAAGGAGGGGATTCAAGGTTTTTAAAACTTGGGCCCTTTGTAAAAAAACCAGTATTGATCACCCCCCCCAAGGAGGAACTCAGTAAAAAGGGGGCGAGAGTTTTGGCCCTCAAGGGGGGCCCTCGAATCCCCTTTAAATACTACCTAGGGGCCCTTTCAGGTTGTTTAAAGACCCTCTCACCGCTAACCTGGAGTTCCCCAAACCAAAAGGGGAAAAAACGACCGGGGGGTTTTCCAGATGGTTCCTGACACTGCGAATTACAGGGGTTTTTTTGTAGGGGCAAAGGGCAGGAAGACTAAAAGGGGCAATGCTTTAAAAGAAATGTCCCAAAAAAGACTGTTTGGTTGCCCAAAAAGTGTCCGACCCCCCCCAGGTTCAACAGGGGGGAGGGTTTGTGAGACGTGAAGGCGGCTTTTTTGAAGGGAGATAAAAATTTTCCTAGAATGTTCCTATGCCCCCCCTTGGGGGGTATGTGGAGTAAAAACGTTGGCCCCCCGAGAAAACCTGGTCTGGTAAGGGAAAAAACCCACAGTTTGTGTGTCAGTAACGATATGTTTTCTGACATGTTTGGGATAAAACGGTTCCCCAAACCCCTTTTGGTTTGGGTCGGCTTTTCCCGGAGTGGTCCCAAAAAGAAGGGGGGGGTTTGGGCCCCTCCCCCCCCCAGGGGGGGGGGGGACCAGGCCTATAAAAACCTGGGTCTGAAGGGCCCGCAAGGGGGTCTGTGTATATCGTGTCTCAAAGGAAAGGGCCCCGTGCAAAAGAACCTTGGGTTTAATACTGACTGTTTCTAAGGACTAGGGCAGGGAAAGGGCTTTTTTAGTAAGAGGGTCAGCCGAGCAGGTATTTTTTTTCGTTTGCCCGGGAAACAAAGGCTTGTTTTTGTTTGTGTTTTTTTCACCTGCTGAAAAAAAACCCCGGGAACGCCCGGACTTGAACTTGAAATTTGTTTTCAAATTTTTCTCGTCCGCTGAAGCCCCCGCTGGCCCAAACCCGTTTGCTGGTCCCCCTCACAATACATATGCCAAAAGAATATCTAAGCCCCAGTGTCAGTCACAGTGGCAGTCATATGCATTTGTATAGGCCCTATAGTTTCATATGTTTGTGGCATACAACATTCATAACTCTTTTACACCCTTATGTTTTCTGATGTATGGAAAACATTTTAAGTTTTTGGAGCCTGTCCAAATGTCCAAAAAAGTGCGACTTTTAGTGGAACATCCACTGCTAGCAGTATGGATCAGTGGCAACTTTAATCCTAGTCATTTAACCATTTAGATGCCACAATAAACACAACCATGGGTCTAAATGTTTATATAAAAAGGCTGCAGGTCATTGAAGCCACTGACCGGCTCTCCCATAAAGTAATTTTGGCACGCCATTCAGTTGCTATAGCAGTTGTAGCCTTACGAAGGCCTCCATGATTCCTAGAAATGTATTCCCATTACACCCTGCCTTTGACTAATATATGCCAATATACTGGTCAGACCACACATGGAGTATTGTTTACAGTTTTGGGCACCAGTTCACAGGAAAGACATTGTAGAGTTTGAACATGTTCAAAGACGGGCATCAAAAATATTAAAAAGGCTGGGTGGACTGCAATACCCAGAAAGATTTGAAGAGTAGGGTTATTCAGTTTAGCTTCAGGGGACATTATAAATATGTAAAAATAAATTAAAGGTATAGATCTCTCCCAACATCTATTTATACCCAGGACTGTATCGAGAACAAGGGGGTCTCCTCTATGTCTTGAGGAAAGAAAGTTTCTACATAGATATAGAAAGGGATTCTTTACTGTAAGAGCAATGAGACTGTGGACTTCTCTGCCAGAGGAACCTGTCATGGTAAATTCACTAACAGAGTTCAAAAAGGGTCTCTATGCATTTCTACAGTGCAATAATATAACAAGTTATAGTGACCAGGATTCTGGAGAAGGGTTGTTGATCCAGGGATTTATTCTGATTGCCAGATTGGAGTTGGGAAGGATTTTTTTTCCCTAAAATGAGGACAATTGACTTCTATCTCATGGGTTTTTTTGCCTTCCTCTGGATCAACACTGTAGCACAATTGGCTGAACTTGATGGACACCTGTCTTTTTTCAGCCTTACAAACTTTGTAACTTTAACTACAGTGTATCAGTACTGAAGTGCATAGTATAATCAATTGGATAGTCAAGTCCCCTAGAGGGACTAAATAATGTAAAAAAAAGCATAAGAATTAAAAAAAAATAATCTTACCCTTTTTACAACTTACCATCTAAAAGGAAAGAAAAAAAGACAAAATAAAAAAATAGACATAATTGGTATTTCCACATCTGTAAAAGTTCTATTTAACAGAATATCATGTTATTTATCCCACATGTTGAACACCATAAAAATAAAAATAAAGCATGAACCATACCAGAATTATTGTTTTTCGGTTATCCTGCCTCCCATACTACATGGAATAAATAAATAGGATCTAAGTCACATACATAGAGCTTGCCCTACAAAAGAATAAACACCACACAGCTCTAATAGAAGAAAAAAAAATGGTCTCAGAAAATGGTGATTCATTTTTTGTTTTATTTATTTTTTAACGGTAGTAAAACATAATGAAAACTATGTAAATTTGGTATTTCTAAAATCATACCGATACATGTAACAAATTATTTATACTGAACAGTGAACTGCATAAAAACTAAACCCCCACAAAAATTGCACAATTGTGCTTTTTATCCACATTCCATAAATAATTAGGTTTTTTTTAGTACATTTTATTGAACAGTCAATTAGACCTTGAAAGGTACATCTTGTCAAAAAACAAGCCCTTATGCCTCTAAATAGATGAATAAATAAAAAAAAGTTATGGCTCTTGGAAGATGGAGATGAAAAAACAAAAATCCAAAAATTTCCTTAATTAAACAGTGCCATTTAACACAATCCCTAAATGTGGTGTGTACCTAGCCTTACTTATGCATACTGGCCCTTTCAAACAAGGACATTTTTAACCAAAACTTTATTTTTCGTTGTCTCCAAACGTAAATTGAAAAAAAAAATAAAAATCTGAATCAATGGTATTGCTATGTATAAAATCACATATAATCCAAATATTAATACATTAATATTATGCTGTAGACTTTTTGGATGTGTGACCATACCTCTGTGTACTCATATGAGTAATCAAGAAAATTCATCCAAGTAAAAAAAATGAACTTTTTAGGTCATACTAAAATTAATTTATCATAAATTAATAAGGCAAGAAATGGTGCCATAGTAAATGGTGCTTAAAGATTGTTCTTCTGCTTGATCTTCAATTATACAATGGTCTTTCTAATGTTATGTCTTTTGTCTACAGCACTCGGATTCTAACAGCAGCTTGAAGAAAAGGATCAACTCAATGGTATCTCAAGGAAATGTGTCACTTGAAGACAACCTTGCACACTATGGTACATCTTACTGCTCACAAATCGATGCTCCACCTGCAGACTTTTCACAGCTTGAAATGTCATCAAGCCCTATGAATGATGGAACTAGTAAAATAGACCAATATGCAAGAATACTATTTCCAGTGGCATTTGCTGGCTTTAATTTAGTATATTGGGTTGTTTATCTTTCAAAAGATACCATGGAGGTAAACAGCAAATGAATTTATACAGCACAAAAAGGTAAGCAAGTACAAAAGTATACTTAAATATATCAAATTTATATTCACAATAAAGTTATTTTTGCTTATTTATTCCCCACGCTCCCTAAACCAATGACTAAGATTGCAAATCTAAGGGCTACATGTATGAAAACTGTCTAGGTGTAAGACTATCTTTGTTGCCCATAGCAACCAATCAGAGCTCCCCTTTTATTTCATGTAGTGATCTAAAAACACAAAAGGGAGCTCCTGAGTGGTTGATATGGGCAATACAGAAAGCCCCAGACAATTTTCATACATGTGGCCCTAAGATTATACAGAGCAGATGTGGCAAAACAAAATTTGTCATTAAACTGTTTCTATTGTGAGAGCCAAAAGGATGTCAAGTTTGGACAATCATGTGTCCATGAATGATCCATTCCTCTATGCTAATCTGCTGTTATTTCCAGGGAAAGAGTCAATAACTGGTTGGTTAATTAATGAATGATTAAGAGATGCTAAGCCATGATCATATTGGTGCCAGAGACTCCATTGCAGAAGTCGCACCAGAACCATTACTTGATGGACACCAACGGTGCCAAATGGACCTTATTGACTTAAATGGAGTCCATCAACAGAACAGCATGCTGCATTATTTCTTCCATAACTTGTAACAGAATGTGCAGCCAAGGCTCTGACTAGAAGCCTTCATGCAGATGTGAACGTAGCTATATCTGAATAAGAACCCATCTCCAGAGTTATCATTATAAATACAGATGCTTCTCAATAAATTAGAATATCAGCAAAAAGGTTTTTTTCAGTAATTCAGTTTAAAAAGTGAAACTCCTATATTATATAGAGTCATTACAAACAGAGTTAACTTTTTCAAGTGTTTATTTATGTTAAACTTGATGATTATGGCTTATACCCCAATAAAAACTAAAAAGTCATTATCTCAGAAAATTAGAATAATTAACCCAAAACACCTGCAAAGCCTTCCTACGCATTTTAAAAGGTCCCATAGTCTGGTTCAGTAGACAACACAATCATTAAGAAGACTGCTGACCTGACAGATGTTTAGAAGGAAATCATTGACATACTCCACATGGTGGCTGTGAAAGCTGGCTGTTCACAGAGTGCTGTATCAAAGCATATTAATGGAAAGTTCAGTGGAAGGAAAAAGTGTGGTAGAAAAAGGTGAACAAGCAACCGGGATAACCGCAGCCTTGCTAGGATTGTTAAGAAAAGGCCATTCAGCCGACCTTACCCAAAAGATTAGGGAAACTCGTCGAATGGAGCATTTAACAGCTACACTGCATGACAGGATGCACCTTTATGAGAAGGTGTGGTCGGCATGGGACACTTACTGGATTATTAACCAGTCTTGACTGCCCTGCCTTTTTTCCACTTATACTATTGCCAAGATTCCTACCCTTTCCTTTCCCCTTGCCTATTGTTTCTTATCTGCGTCTTCTTTGTATTTGACAGATTTCGTATATAATCTTGGTTATCATGGCACAATCTTAGTTACTTTCTTGAGGATAGGTGCCTCTTCCCCCTGTGTCATTTGCAGGGATCCCAAGTTATTAGAGTCTTCTATACTTTTGGGTACCAAGTGTACTATGTAATATGACTCATTGCTATGCTTATCCTCATTGCATTATGATCAATGTTTGTTTTCTGTTTTTTATGCTAAATATAATACATTTCAATTTATTACATTAAATAATACATTAAAATTTAATAAAAAAAAAGAAAAGGCCATTCAAAAATGTTGGGGGGGATTCACATGGAGTGGACTGCCTCTGGCGTCGGTGCTTCAAGAGCCACCACACACAGACGTACCCAGGACATGGGCTACAAGTGTCACATTCCATGTGTCCAGCCACTTATGACCAATATGCAACACCAGAAGAATCTTACCTGGGCCAAGGAGAAAAAGGACTGGATCATTAGTGATACAAGGTGTTGTTTTCAGATTAAAGTAGATTTAAATTTCATTTGGAAATCAAGGTTCCAGAGTCTGGAGGAGTGGAGAGATACACAATCCAAGCTGCTTGAGGTCTAGTGTGAAGTTTCCACAATTAATGATGGTTTGGGGAGTCATGTCATCTTCTGGTGTATGTGCACTGTGTTTTCTCACGACCAAATTCAGCTCAACCGGAAATCTTTTTGGAGATGGAATTTTCATTTTCCAGCAGGATTTTGCACCTGTCCACACTGCCAAAAGTTCCAATACCTGGTTTAATAACAACAGTATCACTGTGCTTGATTGGCCAGCAAATTTGTCAGACATTAAACCCATAGAGAATCTATGGGATATTGTCAAGAGAAAGATGAAAGACATCACTTCCAACAATGCAGACGAGCTGAAGGCTGCTATAACACCTCTGCAGTGTCGCCGGCCGATCGCCTCCATGCCACTCCGCATTAATGCAGACATTCATGTAAAAGGAGCCCCGACCAAGTAATGAGTGCATTTACTGTACATACTTTTCATTTGGCCAACATTTATGTGTTTCAAAAATATTTTACAGTTGGTCTTATATAATATACAAGTTTTCAGAGATAATGACTTTTGGGCTTTCCATGGCTTTAAGCCATAATCATCGAGTTTAACATAAATTAAAACTTGAAAACTTTATATTCACCTTTTAAATTGAATTACTGAAAAAAAAAAAACTTTGGACTGATATTCTAATTTATTGAGAAGCACCTGCATCTAGGCCCAACTTGAGTAAATGATCAGAGAACCTGGCCTTTATTAACCTTTGCATATTATTTACAGTGAAGGAAATAATTATTTGATCCCTTGCTGATTGTGTAAGTTTTTGCAATGCAAAGACATAAGGGGCTATAATTTTAAGGGCACATTAATTTTAACATTGAGAGATAGAATATCCCAAATAAAAAACAGAAATCACATTGTATAAAGTTATTTGCATTTTGCAGTGAAAAATAAGAATTTGATCCCTCTGGCAAACAAGACTTAATACTTGGTGGCAAAACCCTTGTTGGCACGCACAGCAGTCAGATGTTTTTTGTAGTTGATGATGAGGTCTGAGCACATGTCAGGATGAATTTTGGTCCACTCCTCTTTGAAGATCATCTCTAAATCATTAAAGGGGTTTTGCCAAGAAGTGACTTCCTTGTCTCTTAATCTGCTCAGAAGAGACTATAAACAAAGCACAAAGCCTCACAAGGAGAGAGAGAGAGGGGGCTAATAACACAACCAGGAAGCAGGGAGCTTGTTCAATGTTCACTGAAATAAATACATTACAACCATAATCAATATACAAAAGACACGGGGCGTTTCCCACGCTTTTTCTCTACAGCCCCTTCCACTTTTCATTTTTCCTGTCACAGATAAAATGCAAAAAAACGCAAGCGCGGTCAGATCACTCCGTCAGCTGCGGGTCGTGTCAATTAAACTTTTAAAAGAACAAAGGGGCATGAAGGAAGGCTTAGCTCTCAGGGGTTTAACTTTTGTAATCACAATATTTAGAAAAGTGATTAAATACCGATTTTTGGAGGATCCCACGTCAACATTACATCGTGCAAAACCCCTTTAAAATTTTTGAACGTTTCTTGCAACTTCGAGTTTCAATCCTCCAAAAGTTTTCTATGGGATTAAGGTTTTGGGAAAATGGCTGGGCCACCCATGCCCTTTTAAATGGCTTCTTTTTGAGTCAGGGCCTTTGTTGCTTTGGCTGTAATTTTGGGTCACGTCTTGCGGGAAGACCCCCAACGACCCTTTCAAAGTCCTGGCGGAGGGAAGGGGGTTGCAATCAGAATTTTAGGGGTAAAAGGGGCTCCATCCATTCTCTCATTGATTTGTGAAGTAGTCCTGTCCCTTAGCAGAGAAACACCCCCCAAAACATAATTTTCCCCACCCCCATACTTTGACAAGGGGGAACGGGGTTCATTGGGGTCAAAAGCATTTCTTTTTCATCCAAACAGGGTGAGTTGAATTAATGCCAAAGACTAAATTTTTGTCTCTTTGACCCATCACCCCCCAATCAAACGAATCATCCAGGATTCATTGGCAAAATTCTACGGGCCTCACAGGGCCTTCTTGAGCGGGGGGCCTTTGCGGGCAAGCATTTTTTTAAAACCTTTAACGGCGAAATTGTTCCCAAAATTTTTTTCTTGGTGACTGTGTCCCCAGCCCCCTTAGATCATTAAAAATTTTCCCCCTGTGTTTTTTTTTAGATGATCTCCCCTTCCTCATGATCAAGGATACCCCATGAGGTGAGATTTTGCATGTGCCCCAATCGATGTTGATTGACATCATTTTTTTATTTTTTCCATTTCCTACTATTGCACCAACAATTGTCTCCTTCTCACCCACACTTACTTATGGTTTTGTAGCCCATTCCAGCTTTGTGCAGGTCAGGTCTTTCCCCTGACTCTTTCGAAAGCTCTTTGGGTCTTGCCCATTTTTGTAGAGGTTAGAAAATTTTATAAAGGTGACACTTAAAAAAAGCTTTCTTTAATGCGGAAACAAATTTTTTTAGGAGCATCTAACTTTCCCGGGGGAGCCAGAACTTTTTAAGGGTTGGTGGGGGATCAAATACCATTTTTTCAGCAAAATGCAGTAAATTTATAAAATTTTAACAATGATTTTTGATATTATTTTGGGTATTTTATCTCTCAAGTTTAAAATTAAAAACCCCTTAAAAAAATTAAGACTGTTCATGTCTTTGTCAGTGGGCAAACTTACAAAATCAATGAGAGATCAAATACTTCCTTCACTGTATATTTTTATGCACAAGTCTTCTGTTTATGTGACAACCCTTGTGTAAATTTGGGTTTCTTTTTTTAGATCCAAATGAAAGACACCAGTGCTATCTATTCAATACGCCCTCAAAATAAATAATCTAACACAGCAATAATCACAGCTAAAGTATGATTCAAATTACGTAATAAAGTACCTGATTCAGTAATGCTTATTCCAAGCCCAGCTGCTGTGTCAGATATTTTAACATATAGCTTCAAAAAGCCGCCTCAAAACATATATAAAAACAGTTTTAATAGTTCACAAAAAATCATAAAAATCTTACCACATGCCCATATGTAGGAAGCGTCTATGTTAACTAACCAAGTGCTCCAGCCGGCAGCGCTCTGGTTTCTCACATACAAACTGGCTGGCAGACTAAGATCACGTCACCTAGGCTACGAAGGCCTGTCCAATACACTAAGCTACCAATGCCTTTCGGAAGATAACATTGCTTCCTTTCCTGACAAAGGATACCATGTAATCTTCCTAAATCGAGGGCGTATGGAATAGATAGCGCTGGTGACTTTTATTTGTATCCATAACTGGTGATTGATGTTTGGGAAATAGGCAGATAATTCCCTTTGATATTTTTCAGCAGCTTTAATCCCTTTCTGTTGACGCCTATATTTCACCTATATTTTAATTTGGGTTTCTTTTTTTTGCCTGTGGCACTGCAGTGCCACATATACTGCACTATTGGCATTATACATGCCTCTGTGACAGTCATGTGCCATGGGACATGACCACACAAATAACACAAAGTCCGAATGTGACAAGCTCAACTCTTAGCTAAACACACTGGGTCTTATTTTTGAAAACGCTAAACATAAGACGTCTTGTTTGCCCATAGCAACCAACAAGCTTTAGCTTTTTTTCTAGAGCAGTAGAAGAAATGAAAGCTGAGCTCTGAATGGTTGTTATGGTCAACAAAGACGATCTTACTGGTAGACAGTTTTCATACATCTGGGCCATCGCTCTGTACATTTACTTTTATAGTTTTTATATAGGTGAATTTTAATAAAACAAATGAAAAGTGGTATCAAACACTGCTGTGGAGTCAAACTACAATGTGTATCTTTGTTCACCTGTGACAGAAACAAAAACATTGTAAATATCAAAAATATAGCAATATGGCTGCAATCATGTTTGTCTTGATGTTTTCTATCCTTTTTTGCACAAGAAATAAATAATAAAATAAGGAAAAAAATGTACATCTCTATTCATTCCTATGTTATATAAACTAATGGAAAAAAAAGCATTACTGATGATTACATTGGATCAATTTTTTATATGCAGAAAGCTTAAATGTTCTATGTCCTCAATAATATTTTTACTTCTGTTTGAGTTTAAAGGGGTTGTTTGGGATTTTTCATTGGTGGGATATCCCCAGGAAAGGTCATTGATGTATGATCAGAAGAGCTCTGACCCCTCACCTGCAACTAGCTAACTCCCCTTCATTGTTTATTCAAGCCCAACAATATAAATACCATTGCAGCTGTACCAAGGGCTATATTTGCCACTAGGCCCTCATGGGGTGGTGCCTAGGGTGCATCTTGTGGGGGAGGGATGGGAAGGAGGTAAAAGGCCTGCTCATACTTTTTTTTATTATATTCTAAACCCCCTCCTCACCATACTTTTTATATATTCTGATGGGACTACAAAGGGAAGACAGCAAAATGAAGTTGGATTTTAAGTGCAAAGCTAAATATTGCTGCTATATGTAGGTGACATTGAAGTACAGACACTGTCTGTTTCATGTAGCTTTTTCCATCCCTATGTTGGCAACACAGTGATTAACATCACTCTGCCTTTCAACTGTAACAGGGTGCTTCCCCAACATCTGCATGCTAGCGACGCCTAGGAAAGCCAATGGTATGACATGTGATTTTCACAGACACACACACAGAATGAGTGGAGTTCAGCTGTGGTGAAGTAGGATCAGCTGATCTGCCTGGCATAGCGGAGCATCATCACCTGCTTTGTCTTTCTGCAGTTAGTAATTGTGTATTTGTGACCTAATCTTTCGATAAGTATATCTACTTACTCTCCCATACCTGTCTGTATATATATATAAAATAAATATTTGTCTCTGTGTATATTTATTCTAGCTGCTGCACAGTTGCGGGACCCCAAACACAATGATAGTTTCCATGGCAGTACAGACGGTGTCCCCATAAAAGTTTTGGGCCTGTAAATAACCGTAATTATAACTATATTATAATTATATATATATTCCAGCCCAAAAAAATCTGCATAACTGCAAAAACAAAAATAAAAAAATGAGAAGTAAAAGTCCGATAAATAAACAGTATTAGAATAAATATTCACGGCACTACACTTCTAAGGTACAAAGGAAAGCTTAACTCCTCAGCTTCATCATGGAGCCTTTGTCAAGCAGTGTTACAAGTAGAGATGGGCGAATTTCTCAAAAATTCGATTCGGTCACTTCGCCGAATTTTCCGACAAAATTTGTTTCGGTCAGAATTGCTTCGGGACGAATCACGTTAAAAACCAGCTATTTCCAGGCTGCACAGAGCCTGCAGGGTGCTGTAAACGTTGTTTCCATGCTTAAATATGCAGAGGGAGCTTGGTTTGGTCTTCATACAATGTTGTGTTTTGGTATGACACGCACATGACTGTCGCCGCTCTTAGAATCGCTTCACTATAAAATTCCCTGGGCACTTAAGAGGGCAAAACTGACCAAAAAACTCATGCGGGAATGTAGCCTGATAAAGCATGCAGCGAAGCTGGAAAAAAAAACAAGTAGAGCTAGGGGGCAAAACATGACAGATGTGGAGGGACGGCAGCAGCCACAGCAGCATGAGGTCAGAGAGTGGCACAATGACATTCTGGAGGGGGCAAAAACAGGATATGGCCACAGACTGGCACAATGAACAGTGGGAGGGTTTGGCAGGCAGCAGCCAACACATGAGGTCAGACAGTGGCACAATGACATTCTGGAGGTGGAAAAAAAAAAAGGAGTAGGCCACAGAGTAGCACAATGAAAACAGTGTTGAAGTCACGGCAGCAGCAGCATGAGGTCAGACAGTGGCACAATGACATTCTGGAGGTGGCAAAAACAGGAGTAGGCCACAGAGTGGCACAATGACACAGTGTGGAGAACACGGCAGCAGCATGAGGTCAAACAGTAGCACAATGACATTCTGGAGGTGGCAAAACAGTAGTAGGCCGCAGAGTGGCACAATGACCCCAGTGTGGAGGTCACGGAAGCAGCCACCAGCAGCAACATGATTCGGCAGTGGCACAATGACATCGGAGGTGGCAAAAACAGGATTAGGCCACAGAGTGGCACAATGACACAGTGTGGAGGTCACGGCAGCAGCAACATGAGGGCAGGCAGTGGCACAATGACATTCTGGAGGTGGCAAAACAGCAGTAGGCCACAGAGTGGCACTATGACAGAGAGTGGAGGTCACGGCAGCAGCAGAATGAGGTCAAGGAGTGGCCAAAAAGACACAGTGTGGATGCCACGGCAGAAAACCACAGCAGCAGAAAAGGGTCAAGAGTGGGAACAAGGGGACAAAGTGTGGAGTTGGGGCCCATCAACAGAAAACACCCAGCAAAAGGTTTCAGGCAGGGGGCAAAAAAAATAAAATTCGGGGGGGTGGAAAAAAAAAACAGGAGTAGGCCACGAGTGGCCAATGACGTGGGTGGCGGGAAACCGGGCCAGCGGGCATGAGGTGGGGCAGTGGCACAATGACATTATGGGGTGGCCAAAAACAGGAGTGGGGAAACGAGTGGCAAAATGACACAGGGGTGGAGACCCAACTGCGCAGCATGGGGTTCAGGGCATTTGGCACAACGAAAATTCTGGAGGGGGGGCTAAAAACAGGAGTGGGCCCAAAAAGAGTGGCACAATGAAAAGAGATTTGGGGGGGGTGGCGGCGGAGGAGAAAAAAGCATGAGGTAAAAGAGAGTGGCAAAAATGACACAGTGTGGATTTAAGGCACCATAAACAGCAGCACAGCTTGAGGCAAAAGTGGCACAATGACAGAGGGTGTAGGGGGGGGTGGCAATACAAGTCCCGGGTAAAGATGGCAGATGGAGAAAACTGTCGGGCGGGATTTTGGGCCCTTTTCAGGCGGGGGGGGCCCGGGCATCAGTTTTGTTGTTTGGGTTTTTAAAGGGCCCGCCCGGAATCCTGCTGCTGTCTGGGGGACTGCCCTCCCATAGGCGGGGAAAAGGAAAGCTGCTCATCAGGGGACTCCGGGCTTGGGTTTTGCTGCTAAAGGGAGCGGGAAATGCCCAAACCCCCCCCCCCCCCCAAACCTTCCCCCAGCAGCCACCCCCACGTATTAAGGGGAGCCCCTGAAGAACCCCCCGGTCAGACCTGTAAAGGGGAAATTGAGGGATGCCGCAAAAAGGGGGACCCGGCCCCAACTATTACGGGGGTTTTCCCCTTTATAGTTTTTTAAAATTTTTCCCCTCCATTAAATTTGCGGGAAAAAAAAGGCCCCCTTTTGGGGGACCCGGTAGAGAGAGCCCTAATGGGGTGGAGACCCAAAAGGTCACCCCTTCCGGAGGCAAATTTTGGGCTGTCCCCTACCGGGAAAAAAATTCAGCTTTGTTTGCGGGCCAACTGCACAAGTGATCCGAGGGGCCCCCTCCCTCCATCTCCACTGTATACCCCAGGGTTGCTTGGGGGCATCTCCCCTCGCCCCCCCCATCTCCTCTCCTTCTCCAGCCTGTGCTCCCTCCTCCTCTCTTGTAAACCGGGGTTTAAAAAAAACCACTAAAATTTCACCAGACAATGTTCTGCTCCAATGTCCCTCCCCCCTCCCCCTCCTCCATTTCAGTCCCCTCAGGATTTTTTTGTGGCCCGCGGATGAAATCCCAGGGCTCCACCCCTGCCCAGAAGTTTTTTCCAGGAATAAAGAAAGTGGGAATGCGTTATTACCCCGTAATCCTGGGGATGACAAAATAAGTCCCCCTCCTCGAAGGGCCCCTTAAACAGACGCAGGTGCCCATGCATGAGCGGCCACTGGCTGACATAAAGTTACACAGGGGAGTACCCCTGTCCCCGGGGATCATCAAAAAATCGTTAATGGCCTTTCTTTGTCTTTACATTTGGCCCAACATGTGCGGGGGCTAAAAATTTTCCAACGGGTGGAAACACGCTTTTAAGAGGTTTGGGGGGGGCCTTTCCCTCCCGCTGCAATTCGAGGGGGTTTTTTCCCGGGCCCTTTGTAGGAATGGATGAAGTGTTTGCACATTTTTCCCTGGCCATTTTCAGAATTTTTTTAAAGATGGGGTGGAAGACTTAAGGAAAACCTTTAAAAACCAGATTAAAAACCACATTGCCCCATGCGGGCGCATGGACCTTCCCTCCTCGGGGGGCAGCGCAGAAAATATGTTACTCCATTGCCCGTCCCCCTGGTTCGATTTGCAGTTGGCGCGGGGGGAAAGGGGGGGGCCAACATCAAATTTTTTGGGCTGCTTTGCGCGGAGAATTTCCCTCCCCGTTTTGGACTTCGATCTCCGAGGAAAGGGCCCGGTGAGAACGTGTGCCCACCCCCTTGTGCCCTACACATGGGGTATGGGGAGCGTATTTTGTGGAGGCTGGATGATGGTGGGGTTTTGGGGGAGGGGGGACATTGGGAGGAGCCCTTTAAAAATTGTGGAGGGGGGGAAAGCGGCGTCAAATTTTCCCAAGTTGTTGGTTTTGCCTGGGCAGGAAGCACATTCCCCCCAAGGGGCCTTTTTATTAGGAAAACTGTACTGGCCTGCCGTAGTTACGCCCAAAGCGTCCGCGCGGGCCAGGCACCTTGGAAAAAGAAAAGTCAGGGCTGGCCCCCTTTGTTCTACATATTTAAAAAAGTGCGGGGTATTTCCCTTTTTGGAAAAAAAGAAAATTAGGGCCCTTAAAAAACTCTCCATTCGGCTGGAACAATCCATTAGTTCCTGAAGGGTTTGCGGAAAAAAAATTTTTGGAAAGGGAGGGACTGAAATTTTAACCCAACAAAATGGACGGGGAGCACGGTCAGCTTCTTTTACCGAAAGGGGTTTTGGGAGCTTTTTGTTTTTCTTTTTTGAAAATCGCTCACTGAAGGCCCTGCGGGGCCCCCCAGGGAGTAGCGAGGGGGCGGGAAAGCTTTGGGCCCGGGAGATGTTGTCAAAGGGGAAAAAATCCCCTTTGCAGAGGTGGTGGACCCTTGACTGGTTCCCAAAATGGCCCGCTTTTGCTGCTGCTGTTGTTTGCGGCGGCGGGAAAGGGACCACCTTTATTGGCCATTTTTTCCCCCAAGGCCCAACCGGATGGTGACGTTTGGGCTTGTGTTTTTTCGCAGGGCCGGGGGTTTCCCCAAGTTAGCTCCCTGGCCACGCTTACTTTTGCCTATAGATTCTACTTATACCCTTATTCGGCCCCTCCAGTGCCCTGGGCAAAGAACTCCCACACCCCCGGAGAAAGCTGTTTTTACCCCCAAAACGTTCCGTACTGAGTGACTATTGCCCCCCGCTGCCTCGTGACCCCATGTGCCATATTTTTTGGCCTGGAAGGGGGTTTTTTTACCCCGGGGGCCGTTTTGGCTCCCGCCCCCTCCCCACTGTTGCAATCCTGTTGACTCATGGCCCACAACCCACTTGGGGCTGCGCCGTTTCCCTGACGGGGAAAGCGGACCCCCCTTTTCCTCCTGACGATGATAAACCCCTTGCCCCCCCCGGTTTCCTTTGGCGGTGGGCTACATCATCATCTATTTGTGTTTAATCGCCCAATGCTTTTCCTAATCCCCGGCCCTTGGTATGAAGGGGTTGACCCCTCAAAAACATGACCTCCCATGCCACTCTCAAATCTATACTTTGCCCCCTACGGGCAGAAGGGGGGGATATTGGCCCCATTTCTTCGCTGCCAAGTATTTGCTGACCCCCTTCCGTAAATTGTTCACCCTCGTTTTATTTGGTGCTGACCCCAGACCCAAAAATTAGATCTCTGGCTGAAAAAAACCGGAGGGGGAACCAAAAGGTGGGTTGAGGGGGTTTGGGGGCCGCTAAACCCGCCCCGGGGGCCACCCAAACAAAGGGGTTTGGTTTTTTGACGTTCCCCCCCGCCCTCGGGGCTGGGGTTGTAAAGAGGTCATTGGGAAAAAAGTGGATGACCTAGTAAACCCCTTTCAAGAACCTTGGGGGTTGCTGAAAAAAACACACGGCCCGCTGGGATGAAAGCGGCATTTTGGTGGCCTCACCGAGGGGACCCCTGCTGCTATGCCCCCTTGTTGTGCTGCGAGGGGGCCCTGCTCCAGGAATTTTTTGTCCCCTCTCCCACTCGCAGGTAAAGACCCTCCCAACCTCTCTGTCTGACTTTTAATTTTTTGGGTTAAAAAATTTTCAGAAAATGTTTGATAAAGAAAATTTTGTTTTATGATAAATAAACCCCCCGTATTTGACCCCCAAATAAACCCCCGTAAACAAGTTTGGAAAAAACCCCTTGGATTTTAAATTCCCTTTCCAAACAAAGGGGCCGGGAAAAAATTTTACTTGTTGTGTTTTTAAAAAACACCCCTGTTTTTTACTGAAGGGTTAAAACAAAACGGGTTTAATTTAACCCTTCGGTTTAGGGAATTATGAAAAGGGCCCAAAAATTGTTTTTTGGCGGTTTGAAAAAAAGTTTTTTTACAAAGTCAACTGCGAAAAATACTTATTTTAACCCTTTGGGAGGGTAAATTGCGAAAAAAGAATTGAGCAAACCAAAAACTACCAGTTTTGTGCATTTTAAATGGCGTGTTTTTTACGTAAAAACAAGAAAAAAAATTTTTGAAATTTAACCTTGGGTTATGAATTATCCCAAAAAGGAAAAAGGGCCTTTTTTCCCGGTAAAAAAGCGGTTTCTTTTAGCACCACTGCAGCAGAACAAGCTTAATTAACCCCTGGATGTAAATTGCGGAAAAGAATTGAGCAGCCAAAAAATGAAGTGGGTTATTTGTATTGTACTAAAAACGCTGTTTCTTTAATGAATACAACAGGGAACAGGCTTAGATCACCATTATTGGATATTTAATGTGCTGTGAGTAGATAGCATTAAAATGTATATGCAGCTCAATGGACGCACACTGGACTCAGATCCAATTACCCACAAACTCAGATAATAGAACGTTTTAATAAGAGAAGCAGTCTCTGAGACAAGATGTGGGACACCCCCCAAAAAATCGCTGTATAAAATATGAGTTCTTTAGTATAAGAAGATATCATAAGCAGCCGTGGCAGCACTTCCCTATCAGTACAGTGATGAGCGGTATCGAAGCTCCAGGGTCGCGCCCGGGGGACTTATATAGTGCGGTGATGGGGGTGACGTCACAGGAATCCGCCGTCTTCTGATGGCTTCACTCTGCACATGTCATGTAGGGGCTCTGCCCGTCTCTTGCCCATTTAAGCCATGTTTGCTCGCAGCCATTTTATCAATCAAAAGCACTCTTATTCACGCAAAGTACCAAAGTTCGGTCTTCGTTCCAACCGAAATTTTTCCTGAAATTCTAAACAAATTCCACTTCTTTAGAATCATTTCGCCCCTCCTTATTGAAATTAAAATCCATTCTTCACTTTAAACCCCCTTTGCAGAGGGTAAAATTTATAGGTCAAATTTTTTCCCCCCTTCCTCTGAACCCATAACTTTTTTATTTTTCCCCCTACATGAGTTTGGGTTTTTAGTTTGCGGCAGTTTCTTTTAATGGTGTCTTCATCTTCTATAGAATATACAGGAACGGAAAAAAAATTTTCTAATTTGGAGAAAAAATGTAAAAAAAGGGTTTGTGCCTTTTTGCGGGGTTTTTCTTTTTTACAGCGTTAAAGGGGGGCTTCAGAAAAAAATTAAAGGGCGAATTATGAATTAAAGCGTACTTTTTTTTTTACTTGCCCCGACACCCCGTTCTCCAGGTAGAATACGACAGAATGAGATTTTTGGCCATTACATAAGTTAAATGCCCCAAATTTTGCATGGGATAGAGTGTAATGCGCCAAACTTGGCACACTAAGCTCTATGAAATTTGCGCAAAAAATTGTCATATTCTACACTTAAAAATCTCATAACCCGAGCATTGAAACATTAAGGGGGCGCATGTAAAATTCGAATGCGATTTTTTTTTTTTTTACTTGGTGCCAAAAAAAGCTAAATAGATATAGAAGAGTTAAAATACGACGTTTTTTGGGGCCGATTACTAGAGTTAGTGCGAATTTTGGCGCTTACACTCTTGCCCAACAAATTTTGGGGCCTTTAAAAATCTAGTAAGCCCCAAAAAATCTTCAACGCATTTTTACCCTGGAGAACTGGAGTTGGGCGGCAAGTAAAAAAAAGTACGATTCAATTTTAAATGTCCCCCCTATGATTATCTTATTCAAAGGTTGTATCATCCGGCAATCCCAAACATGTACAGTTTCCTTTCTATTTGGTACCCGAAAAAAAAAATAAATTTTTTTCTATTTTTTGACACTTGAAAACCCCGGCTCCTTTTGTGTGACCCCAAAAAACTTTTTTGTAAATAACACCCAGGTTGAGTGAGGGTGCATTTTTTTGTGGGCTGAAGTGTACTTTTAATTGCTAGCAGTTTGAAATGCATGCGACTTTTTGATCACTTTTGTTCCAATTTTTATAGGGCGTTTGGATCTTTTTTCTTTTATTGTGTTCAGCGCATGGGATCAAGGATGTTATATTTTAATAGTCTGGACTTTTTAGGACATGGCAATACCAAATATGTATAAATTTTTTTTTTATTTTTTTTAATTAGTAAATTGGCAAAAGGGGTGTGATTTGAACTTTTAATACTTTTTTTTGTTACACTTTTTTTTTTTACTTTAACCTTGAGTGCTTCACCACTAGGGGGGGCAATCATTTATACAGCCTAATGCATTGCATATACAATGCATTAGGGTGTACAAAGTGGCGGTTTTCCCATTTCCTGCGGGGCCCCAGTTGAGGGGGGAAATTCAAAAGGGTTTGGCGAGGGGAAGCTTCAAAGGTTTCCCCGCCAGGTTAAACAATTCGGGAACTCTGCTTTTTTCCCCCCGTGAGGGCCCCAAATTGCAGTGAGGACATTTGACAGCTCCTCCCTGTTTAAGTGGTGTTGTGGGTGAAATAAACACCCATTTGAAGGGCTTTTGGTTACTATTTTGGGGCCCAGAAGGGGGGCCCCTAGTGCGGAAATGTTGTGGGGAACCCCGTGGCGGTTTTTTAACCTCAAACCCCCTGCCCAGCTTTTTGCACCCCAAAATAACCCCAGCCCCCTCCCGCCCTAAAAATACCCCCCCTTTTTTCCCCCAATGTTTTGGGAAAGGGAAAAGTGTGCCAAAGTCCAAAAAATAGGGTTAAATTTAACTTTTTTCCTTATTTTGGTTTTTTACAAACCTCCCAGGGGGGTAAAAAAACTCAAAGAAGGTTTTGTAAAAATTGAAATGCTTTTTAAAACCATTAAAAGGCCCGGGTTTTTTTTTTGCTAAAATAGTTTTTTAAAAATTTTTCCCCTTTAATAAGAGGTTGCAAATTTTAAATGAAAGATTTTTCCCCCCCCAGGACTGCTTAAAAAATTTAATTTCCCTTGCGTAGGGAGCAATGGGGAAAAAATTTAAAAATTTAAACATGAAAATTTAAATTTTTTTAAAATTTTTAAAAATTTGGGAAAATTACCAAAAAAAAATTAACAGTACCTTGAATCCCAATTTGTTAACTTTTTTAATACGAGATCCCTGTTCTTGGGAAGGCAATGAAAAATTTACCCAGTTGTTTTAATTTAAAAATTTTTTTATATTAGTCATTTAAAAATCAGTTTAAAATTTTTAGCTCACCTTCTCTAAAGCATTTATTTTTAAAAAGTTTTTTAAACAGAAGGTAACCCCCCTGAAAAAAAATTTTTCCAGATGGTGTTTGTATCCCTTTTTAATAAAAATGGAAAAAATTTTTTCTGAACATCAGTAGTTTTTCCCTTATGAAAATTGCTAATTGTATTTAAATTTTATGTTTTTAACCCAATTAATTAGCTTGAAAAAAGGTTTAAACTTCCCCAATTTCAGGAAAAATGTTCAAAATTTAAAGGGAAACTTGGCTTTATAATTGTCTAGCAATGTACACAATTAAAGAAAGTAAGCATTAACTGCCCATGTTTCTTATGGTCTGGAAATGGTGAAATTATTTTAATAATTACATTTAAATTATTTTTTTTAATTTTTCTAAAATTTTAAAGAGAAAGAATTTTTACAGACAAAATTTTTAAATTTTCTTTATTAAAAAACCCTTTTTAAAAATTTCCCCCAATTTTCAATATAAAAATAAAATTTTGTTTTTTAAACCCCCCCCCCCCCCCCCCCAATTTTATGTTATTACCCGAAAAATTTTAAAACGGCAGGGTTTTTTATGTTGATGGGGTTTTTTTAGATCCCCAAAAATTTGGTTTAAAAATTCTGGGGGCCAAAATCTCCCAAATTTCGTTGCCTTTTTTCGGCGCTTCCTGTCTTTTTTGGCAGGGCACCCCGAAACAGTTTGAGAAAAAGGAGGGTGAGTGTTTGTGCGACGTCTTTAAACTGGGAGGGTTTTATGGTTGGTTTGGGGCGGGAAAAAAATTCCCCAGGGACCTCTTTTTTAACATAAAAACCCCCTTCTTGTTCATGATCAGTGTGGGGTCAGTATCCCCAAAATAGTGGGAGGGTGCGGGGGGCCCTTTTGTGAAAAACCAGTCGCGAAATTATTTTTTTTGGGGGTCCCCCAGGCCCACTATCCCTTTTAGTGTAAACCCTTGGGAACCCTTAGGTAAAATCAGAGATTTGCAGAATTTAGGTAGTTAGGGGGAAAATTTTTAAAGGAGCATTACCGCTTTTTAAAAGTCACGGGGGAACCCGGGGGAAAGGAGGGGGGCCCGGTGGAAAACAAAAGACAAGCTCTTTAAAGGTAGGATATTTTTGCACCAGACTTATTTGAAAGACATTGATTAAAATGGGCTTTTTTATTAACAGTTTTCTGTTAAAAATTTAAGGGTTGGGCGGCAGCAGAACTTTATAGGATACGATTTTTCTAGAAAACTGCAGGTCTATTTGTTAGGTGAAAAAACCCCACTTTTATTATCAGAATACATTTCAGATAAGGGTTTTTTTTTCCCCCGGGGTCAGTCCCCCTTTGGGTTGATAGAGGTACTTTCCCATTTAAAAAGTAAATTTCCAGCAATTTTGAGTCCCCAAAAGGTGTATTAAATAGGGAAAAAAAAAATACCTTTTTTTTTCCCCGTTTTACTTTTCAGATCCGTGTTTTTTTCCCCTTTTGGTCAGTAAGGGCTTTTTTTGTTAAAAGGTCCCTTGCACTTAAATTTGAACCCAAGCAATTTTGTATTTCCCAAAGGTGTATTGATGGGTGCCAAAAATCCCTTTTATTTTTTTGGGGGGTTATCCCATTTCGTTACTTGTTTTTTCCACTTTGGCGAGGGCCAGCTTTGTTCATAGAGCCCCCTTGCAGTTAAAATTTTGAATCCAAAATTTTTTGTAGTAAACCAGGTTTTTTGTAGGTAAAAAAAAAACCCTTTTTTATTGTATAAATTTAAAATTACGTTTTTTTTCCCCCAATTTTGGGTCATTAAAGTTTTGTTGATAGAGGAACCTTGCACAAAAATTTGAACCCAAAAACTTTTTTTTTTAGTCCCCACAGGGGGTTTTGGGATGGGTCCCAAAAAATTCCCCTTTTATTACCCCGCCCCTCTTTCAGTTTACGTTTTTTTATTTCCTTTGGGGCGGGGCCAGTTTTTGTTCATAGACCCCACCTTGCATTTAAAATTTAAATACAGAAAATTTTTGTAGTCACCACAGGTTTATTGATAGGTGCCAGAAATCCCTTTTATTTTTCCATATACATTTCAGATAGGGTTTTTTTACCCCTTTTGGTCAGTCAAGCCTTTTTTTGGATAGGGGTTTACCTTGCACTTTAAAAATTTGAATCCAGCAATTTTTTAGTCCCCACAGGGGTTTTGATAGGTCCCAAAAAAATACCTTTTTTTAAATCCGTTTTACATTTCAGTAGTTTTTTTTTCCCCTTTTGGTGGCCCAAGTTTTTGTTGATATAGGTCCCTTTTGAATTTAAATTTGATTCCAGCAATTTTGTGGGTCACCACAGGTGTATTGATGGGTTCCCCCAAAAAATTTCCTTTTTTTTTATCCGTATTACATTTCAGTACGTTTTTTTTTTCATTTTTGGTCAGTCAAGCTTTGTTGATTTGGGGTTCCCTTTGCATTTAAAATTTTTGAACGGGGCAATTTTGTAGTCACCCGGGGTTTTTATTGATGGTCCCAAAAAAAATCCCTTTTTATTTCCGTTTACTTTTCAAATACGTGTTTTTTTCCCCCTTTTGGTCAGTCAAGCTTTGTTGTAGAGGTCCCTTGAAAATTGAATTTAAAATCCGGGCCCAAAAAATTAATTTTGGTTTTTTTTTTCCCAACCAAAAAAAGGTTTTTTTTTGGTATTGGGATAGGGTTTTGCCAAAAATTTAACCGTTTTTATCACCCTTTTAACTTTTAAAAGTTCCCCTTTTTTTTTTGTTTTTTTTTCATTTTTGGGTTCAGTAAAAAGCTTTTTTGGGATAGAGGTCCCCCCCCCCCCCCCCCCCCCCCTTTTGCCTTGGATTTAAACCCACAATTTTTTTAGCACCACAGGTTTTATTGATTAGGTGCCAAAAAAACCTTTTATTACCCTTTTACATTTAAAAAAAGGTGATTTTTCACTTTTTGGCAGTAAAGATTTTTTGTGGGAGGTCCCTTGCATTTAAAATTTTAAACCCAAAATTTTTTTGGTTTTTGATTTGAGGGTTTTGGGAAAATTTTAGTGGGGTTTTTGCCGTTTTTTTTAAAAAAGGAAAAATTTCCCAAAACTCTTCCATAACTTCCCAAATTTTTTCTTTCTAAAAGGGGGGAGCGAAATTTCTCCAGGGGGTTTTCCCGACCCAAAGGGGGGTAGGAATGGAGGTAGAGGTACGAGAAAAGGGTTTTTGCCCCCCCAAGTGCTGGCGACAACACGAAAGCCAGGGGGTTCGGGTTGCAGGACCGCCGGCCTGCATCGCTGGGTCGGGGCCCCGTAAATTTCCCAGTAACGAACAGTCCCCCAATTGTTTTTCCCAGTGATTAATGCAACCTGCATCCAGCAGTCTTACCTTCCCCCTCCCCCCAGTCACGGGACAAAATTTGTCATCAGGTCATCAGCATCCGTCCCAAAAAATGAGCCCGGGCACCCAAAATAAAGTCAACTGTTTTTTCCCCCCATTTTGGAAAAATCCCTTTTCTGAAGGGCCCCTTTGATGAAAAAAAAGCGGGGGGTCAGAAAGGGATGTTAAAAGTTCAAGAGGCAAAGAGGATGGGTTTCCCCTTTCTCTGAAGGGCCCCGGTTTTGAAAGCCAAACAGAGGAGGGGAAAAAAAGGGGCCGGTCAATCGGCCCAAAAAAACCCGGCGGTTCAGGGAACGGCCCTTTCAGTTTCCTCTTGCTTTAGGCCCCCAGTCCTGGATGCAGAATGTCAGGATGAAAAAGTTCACCCGTGTTGATGATGATTTTGAGACCCTTGCGGATCAAAAGTGGTCTTTTCAGAAAAATTTTTTTCGAGCCCCTTCCCCTCATTGAGAGGGGGAAGACGAGGGGTATGTCCCAATTTCGGGGCCCCCCTCCCAAAAAAGGGGAGGGCGGGGCGCCCGAAGTCCGCTTTTTTATATGATTCCCCCAGCCACAGGGCAGGGGGAAAAACCCCCCCCTCGCTTTTCGCCGTCAAAAAGGTTCCCCGGGCCTCTCCCCAAAACCCGGGCCTTCTTTTAAACAAGGGCCTTTTTTTCACCCAGCGTTGGGATATTCCCCCTTTGCCGTTTTAAAGCATAAATAGAGGATGAATCTTTTGGTGGGTTTAAAACCACCACCAACATGTTAGTCACATGCAGGAAGGCATGGTTGGGTTTTGGGAAAGGGAAAACTTGGCCCAAAAAAAAGGCCCCGACCGACGCCCGGGCCCTTTCCCCAAACCCCCTGTCACACCCCCGGTTCCCCCTCCCCTCCCCCCCACCAAACGTTCCTCCCGCTGCCCCTAATTCTCAGAGCATGATTTAGGGATCGCCCCCGCCCTTTAGCCTCCACCGTCGCCCGGGGTACCCCCAAACCACCGAGACCCCTTCCTACCCTTTTCCCCTCCCCCCAGTTTGACGACCCGCACACCCTACAAGGGCCCCCCAGTCTAGCAGCCAGCCTTTGTCTTTTCCCGGTTTTTGGGGGCAGAAGAAAAAACATTTAACCCAAACCATCCAAGCCAAAAGCCTGAAAATGTTGGCATTGCCAGGCTTTTTTGGGCCCTTTGGGAAAGTTGCCTTTTCCCTTGGGGGGACACCCGTAGGTTTCCGCCAAAGTCATGGCCCTTTTCCCCCGAATACCCGATGCCGAGGAGGGATTTTTTGGCAAAAAAAGGCATCCCCGCCCCGGCCCGCCAAGTGGGATCAAAAAATTTAGCGCGTTGTTGCATTTGTGTCCGGAAAAGTCCCCTCTGGGCCACGAAAATGGGGCTAGTAAAAAAGGCCAAGGCCGCTATAATTTTGGACAGCCCCCCCCTGGGTGAGCTGGGTGGATGTTTGGGGTGCGGTGGGTCTCAGGTCGGGGGCACGCTTTCAAAAAACCCCAGGGATGGGGCAGGGCTCTTTCCCCCAAGGGGCCTTTGGTGGCATCACGTGCCAGAGAAACCCGGCCCTGTTGAAAAAAATCCCGTCTTGGAGACCCTTCCCCAAAAACAGGTCAAAGAGCTGTGGAGGCTCCCCCCGCAAAGAGACCCAGGCCGGGCCTCGAGGTTCGGAGGTTGGTTGCACCCTTCGACATTCGCCCCCCGGTTGTCCCCCCCTGGTTTCGTTGCAGCATAAACTTTTGGGTTCCCGTCAACCTCTATTGTTGGAGTGGGGAACACGCTGGAAATTTCCCCCCTCCCATTCCAGGATTGTGGCAGCAGTGCAATTTCCCTTACGCAGACCAAGTGACCATGGTCTGACAAGCAGCGGTGCGGACCTGGGGGTTTTTGAGCCACCCAGAGGGGGGAGGGAAAAAGGTGGGAAAAAGCTCTGCCACCATCCCCTTTTCATTTTTAAGGCGCCACCCAAAAATTTCAGTGCGGGGGCCCCAAAGCCCTTGTCGATGGCAATTTTCGGTGATCTTGTTTTTTGGAAAAGATCGTTGGGCACTTCTGAAACATCAGGTTTCCCCCTAGGACGGAGGGAGGAGGAAAGGGGGCAACCCGATGGGACACGGAGGGCCCTTTCCCCTCCCTTTAAAACCACAAGGGCCCCCACGTTTCTCAAAATTATCGGTTTCATTAGGCAGTGGTTCGGGGCCCAAGGGCCTTTGTGCAAAGGGGGGCCATTTAGCTCTTAGGGTGATTTATCCTAGGGGAAGTCGGGGTGTGTTGGAAGCTGTGCCGGGGAAGCGGAGGAGGGGGGAGGAGGGGGTATTTAGACCCCCGGGCGTTTCCGAGTCCCTTTCCTTGGAAAGAGGTTGGGCGCGAAAATTTGGGGGCGGAGGAGGGAAGATGAGGGGAAAATTTTGTTTGCAGTCCCCTTGACCCAAAAAATTTGGGGGAAACAAGGTCCATCTCTCACATGAGTGTTGGGGTCTCCATTTTTCCCCCCAAAAAAGATTTCCCCACATTAAAGGGAAAACAAAAAGAAAAAAACAGTTACTGGGTGGCCAAACCCCCCGGATCCCCCGGGACAAAAAAAACTCAGCCCCTTTCCTTCCCCCCCACCCGATAGAGAGTAAAAAGCAGGAAAAAGGAGACTTGTGATTTATCAACCCGGAGAAATCTGTTGCGTCTGTTCACGTTCCTCAAAGGGCAGGGGGGGAACAACATCAGCAAGGACAGCAGTAGGGGTGCCCCGTGCCGTAAACGGCAAACAGCAGCAGCAGGGAAGGTGGCAGAAGCCTAATGGGGTTGGGCCTCTGGCAATTCCTTTTTTTTTACCAACCCCTCACCAGCCCCCTTAAAAAGATCTTGGTGCACAAAATTCTGATCTCAACACCGATGTTTTTGTTTGTGTTCCCGGCCCAATAGATTCCGGGGCATCCAAAATGGAAAGAATGGGCCCAGCTCCCCTCGCCACGCATTTTTGGTTTGTCCTGCCAGCAGCCGCGTATATCTGAGCGGCCTTCAGCAATGGAGGGGTCATTACAGGGCAAAAAGGGATCCGGCTTTCCAAGTAATGTTTGGGGTTTGACTTTCATCAAGAGAATCAGGAAAGGATCCCTGTGATGTTGGGCCCCTTTTGCCCCCGGTTTACCCATTAGTTGCGGTTTTACTTCACTTTCCCCTTTTAAAAAGAAAAGGTTCCCCTTTAAAAAATTTTTTTTTTAAAAAGATCATTTATTACTTTCAATTTTTTTTTTTTCAGTTCCCAAAAAGTTCATTTTGTGGTTTTGTGTGAGGGGACTGGGAAAAAGACCCCAAGGTTTATGACAACCCCCCGTATTAATTTTTACTATTTATCTTTTTGAAGTTTTCGCATTGTCAATGGTTTTGAGGTTATGTTTCTGTGAAATACAGCTTAATATGGTCCTTTTTGGAAAAAGTTTGGTTTCCCTTTTAAGTGGCAAATTTCCCCCCAAAATTTTTTAAAAGTTGGACTGAGAAGTTTTATAATTTTTATTTTTTGGGGTCATGTTGTGTGGATACAGCAAAAATAAAGGTTTCCTTTTTTGGGCAGAAATGTGGCTTTTGGGGGCATTTTTCCCCCAATTTTTACAAAATTTTTAAAGGGTTTTTGGGGGGTTTGTTTTTTAGGAAAGTCCCCCTTTTTTTTTTTTAAATTAAAATTTTTTTTTTTGGGGATGCTGCTTGAAAAGCCCGGGAATACTACAGGTCCTATTATAAAAAAATGTTGTTTTTTTAAAAGACATTTGTTTCTTTTTTAATTGTAAAAAATGGCTCAAGGGTTGTTTTGAATTTTTGGGGGGGATTTTTTTTGGGACATGCCCTATACTTTCAGGTTCCCCATTATAAAAAAAAAAAATTTTTTTTCTAACAGACATTTGTTCTTCACCTTTTTCAAAAATGGCTCAAGGGTCTTTTTTTAAATTTTTTGGGGGGGATTTTTGCGTGAAAATGCGCATTTTACAGGTCATTTATAAAAAAAAATGTTGTTTTTTCAACAGCCTTTTTTTCTTCACCCAAATTTTCAAAAGTGGCTCAAGGGGCATGTTTTGAATTTTGGGGGATTTTGCTTGACATGAAACTATTCTACAGGTTTTATTAAAAAAAAAATCTGTTTCTAACAGACAAATTTTTTTCTTCCCAAATTTTTCAAAGGGTCATGGGTGATGTTTTTAAATTTTTTGGGGGCATTTTTTTCTGTGAAAAGCAGCTTAGACTACAGGTTTTTAAATTTCAAAAAAAAAAGGGGTTTTTAAACCCCACATTGTTTTTCACAATTGTCAAGAGTGGCTCAAAAGGGGGATGGTGCGGTCAAACAGGAAAAAGGTTTGGGGCAATGTTAATGGACACAAAAATTTCAAAATTGGGCTTTTTTTTGAAAAAATCTTTTAACCCTAGCTAGAATACCCGTATTTGGGCAACCCCTTTAATTTAAAATTAAAAAAAAGAAACAAAGGGCATGGGGGGATTCCATCTGTTTTAAAAATGTGGGTTTTTTAGAAAATTTAAAATTTCTAAAAATTGCATGTACAAAAAAAACTGGTTAAAAAAAATTTTCGGGAAATTTTACAAGGGAGGGACAGGAAAACTTGGGGCCCGATGTAGGGGTTTTTCAAGGGGAAAAGGATTTTGGAAACACCCGGGCAGAGAACCCAAAAAACAGAGCAAATTTTCCCCCAGCACGTTGAGTTAAAAAGGAAAAAGAATGCCAAGAAAAAAAGGGCCCCCTTTGGGGGGAAAGGGGGCGTTAAACCCCCAGTATTTCCAAGTGAAACTCAATTTTGGGGCACTCATAAGGGGGCAAAACGGTACCCCGGTTTGGGCGTGTACTGAGGAAAAGGGTGGAGGTCTTTTCCCCATTTTCCCTTTCCCCCACTCTGCTTCAGCACGAATGTTTTTGTTGCTGCGTCATAAGTAGTGTTGAGCGATTACGGTTTGGGTTTGACATCGGGCGGTTTGTCGATAGTCGGCCCCCCGATAAGGTTTTTTGTAGTGAGCAGTTTAAATATGAGCGGTGACCATTTTTTAAATTTTATGGGAGGGCAAAAAACACCCTTTATTTATTACACCCCAAAAAGGGCTAGGAAGTTGGAATAAACAGCCACAACAGTCAAATGGATACCTGCTACATACCATCTTAGGCACAACACATAGGCTATAAAAGCCACAGAAGAAAAGTCACACACCCATCACTATCCCTGTCTTTGTTCCACAGCATGACCCCTTAAACCGCATCACCCAAAATTAAAAAAGTGCCAGACAGGCAGTATTAATTTGAACCATCATTTTACATTGAACTGGACATTGAATATCCCTGTCCTTGGAACCGCAAGCATGACCCTAAAAACCTGCATGACCCACAATTAAAAAGTTGCCGGAAGAAAGTATCTTTGAACCACCCTTTTAGTTGAACTGGACATTGACTAAACTGTCCTGGAACCGCAGTATGACCATTAAACCTGTCTGACCCCCAGATTAAAAAGTGCGGAAAAAGGATCTTTCAACCACCATTTTATAGTTGAACTGGACATGACAAACCCCTGTCCTGTATCCTGCAGCATGACCCTTTTAAACAGTCTGACCCACAGATTAAAAAGTGCCGGAAAAAGTAGTCTTTCAACCAGCCATTTTATTTGAACTGTACATTGACAACCCTGCCTGGACCGCAGCATGACCCTTAAACCTGTCATGACCCACAGATTAAAAAGTGACCCGGAAAAAAGGAGTCTTCAACCACCATTTTTAGATGAATGGACATTGACAAAACCCTGTCCTGGAACCGCAAGCATGACCCTTAACCTGTCAGAATCCATAGATAAAAAAGTGCCGGGAAAAAAGTAGTCTTGTCACAACCACCAATATTTAGTTGAACTTGACATTGGACAAACCCTGTCCTGGACCTCAGCATTCCCTCGATAAACCAGTACTGACCCACAGATAAAAAAAGTGGCGTAAAAAGGAGTCTTTCACCACCATTTTAGTTTGACTGGAACATATACTGTCCCTGTCCTGGGCACAGTATGACCATTAAACCTGTCTGACCCCTTAGATTAAAAGTGCCGGAAAAAGTGAGTCTTTCAACCACCATCTTAGAGTTGACAGGACATTGAACAAACCCAGTCCTGGACGCGCAGCATGAACCCTTAAACCGAACGACCCACAGATTAAAAAAGGTGCCGGAAAAAGTAGTCTTTCTCCAACCACCATTTTATATTTAACTGGACATTGACAACCCTGTCACTGGACCGCAGCAGACCCTTAAACCTTCTGACCCATCAAAATAAAAAGTTTGCCCGAAAAAGAGTCTTTCAACCAACCATTTTTAATTGGAACGACATTGACTATACCTGCCCTGTGCCACAGCATACCAGGCCGGAGTTACAGTGGGCTTCGGTGAGAGCCCAGGCTGGTGGCCCGTCCATCTAATTAACGACGCAGAAACATGCCCTGATGACGAGCACGAAAACGTCGTGCTGAAAGCAGAGTGGCGGAAGCGGAAGTTGGAAACTGCCAGCCTTCCTCAGTACTACACAATTCAAGAACCAAGAGTACCGCTATGCCCCTCCGTATGAGTGCGACCATTGAGCTTCACTTGGAAATACTGGTGGTTTAACGCTCCCAGTTACACCCAGGTGCCCTTTTTCTTGGCATATCTTTTTCTCATTTTATTGCAAACGTGCTGGAGAAATTGTCTCTGTACTTTGTTCTCTGTCCCGTCAGCCCATACTCCATGTTGTCCTCTGAAAAAACCTAACATCTGGTCAAGTTTTTCCTGTACCTCCCTTGTACAATTCAGAGGAATTTTTTGACCAGCTTATTTTGAACATGAAAGTTATTTAAGTAGATTAATACTAGAAAACACATTTATAAAATAGGATGGAATCACACCAAGAATATGTTTCACTATTTTTCATAGTAAAAAATGGGTTGTCTCAATACAGGGAATGATAGCTATGTTAAAGATCTTCAAAAACAAGAGTCATTTTTGCAATATTGTTCCATTAAAAGTGACCTACCGCTAAATCCCCCCTCATATTTCCTGTTTCTGACAGCCACCATCACCCTTGAGGCCACTCATGACATTTGTGAAGAACAAATGGTCTGTTAAGAAACAAACATTTTTTGTATAATAGGACCTGTAAGTATAGCTGCGATTTCACAGCAAAATGCCCACAAAATTCAAAGCATGACCCTTGACCACTTTGGACAATTGGAAGGAACAAATGTCTGTTAGAAACTAACATTTTTTTATAAGGAACCTGTATTATAGTTTGCATTTCAAAGAAAAATGCCCCCAAAATTTCAAAGCAGACCCTTTGAGCCACTTTGGACAATTGTGAAGAAACAAATGGTCTGTTAGAAACAACATATTTTTATAATTAGGACCTGTAGTATAGCTGAATTTCAAAGCAGCATGACCCAAAAAATAATAAAAATGACTCTCATCCACTGTTAAAAAAGAATTGTGAGGGGAGAAAAGCCACTTGTAAAGACACATTTCTGTCCAAAACCATTGATTATTGCTTTATCTCACAGCAACATGACCCCAAAAAATTATAAAATGATTCTCAGCCCACTATTAAAAATTGTGAGGGAGAAATGCCACTTAAAAGCCACATTTCAGTCAAAGGACCAGATTATTGCTGTATGTCACAGCTACATGACACTAAAAAATTATAAATATGACTTCTCAGCCAACTATTAAAAATTGTGAGGGAGAAATTCCACTTAAAAGCCCACATTTCTGTTCCAAAGGACCATAATTAAGCTGTATCTCACAGCAACATGACCTCAAACTCATTGAAATCGAAAACTTCTTAAGATAAAGTGAGTAAATGGAATACGGTGTTTGTGCCCTGAAACCTTGGTGTCTTTAAACAGTCTTCTCACAGCAAAACCGCAAAATGACACTGTTGGGAAAAGAGAAAAAAATTTGCAGTAAGAAATGGATCATTTTAAAAAAACATTTTCAGAGGACCAATTTCTGTTTGACAAGAGGAATGTGAAGAAGACCGACAACTAATCGTGACCTCGGCACTTGGGGACCACAACATCAATCAAGGATCTCATCCTGATTCATCTTGAGAAAGTCAAACGATCCACATTATCCTGGTGGAAAGCCGGATGCTTTGTCTGTAGATGACCTCCCCTCCCAGCTGTGCTGAAGGTTCCCTCTCAGATATGACGCTTGGCTTGCTGGGCAGACAACACCTCTATGTCGAGACAGCCAGCACAGGCCATTACGTCCATTTTGGATACCCATAAGGTCTATATGGGTTCCCGAAACACATACAAAAAATTGGTGTTGAGACCAGATAGTCGTGCACCATGAACTAAGCTGATCTCTGTGTGTTTTGGATGTGTGCCCTGCATTTGCATCCGTTGGGAGGTGGTAAACAAAGATTGCCAGAGGTCCCCATTAGGCTTCTGCCAACCTTGCCTGCTGCTGCCGCAACGCCAACTTGCCTCTACTGCTGTCACGTCCGCTGATGTGTTTCCACCGTGGAACATTTGGGGAACGTGAAAGCAAGGACCCGCCCAAAAAAACAGAAGTCTCCAGTTGATCAATCAGCAGGTCTCCATTTCCTGCATTTTACTCTCTATTGTGGTGGGTGGAAAGGAAAGTGCTAGAGTATTGTATTTGTACCGGGGATCCAGGAGGTGGCCACCCAGTAACTGTTGTTCATTTTGATTGCCTTAATGCGAGGATCCATTTGGAGGAAATGGAGCATCCAAAGCACTCATGGAGAGATGGAGCATTGATTACCCCAACCTCTGGTCGTTGGGCAACTAGCAAACTGATCTTCCTCACTTCCTCCTCCGCCTTGAATTCACGCCAACCTCTATCCAATGCAGGGGAACGTCGGAAACATCGGTGTCTAGGAATACCTCCTCCTCCTACCTCCTCCTCCTCTGCCTCCGCCACACCTTCAAAACAGCCCTGACTTGCCTGAGATATTTCCCCTGAGAGCCTGATGCCGCCACCTTGAACTAGCTCTGGACCCGAAACCCACTGCTAATGAGAAGACCGATGAAATTGGAAACTGTCGGGCTTTTGGATTTGACGGAGAGAAAGCTCCGGTCCGCATCTGTGTCCCGTCTCCTCCTCCGTCCGCTGGCGGGACCTGTTGTTTCAAGTGTCCCCAACGAATCGTTTCCAGAACTAAGATCACCACAATGCTCATGCTGACAAGGGCAATTGTCCGCACTGACCATTTTGGTGGCTTCTTCAAAACTGGCAAGATGGTGCAGAGCTCTTCACCACTGCCTCCACTCCTGGTGCTCTCAACACCCCGAGGTCCGCACCGCTGCTTGTCAAGGCCAAGTGTCACTCGTACTGCGTATATGGGCCTTGCACTGCTGCCACAATCGCTGAGCATGGGAGTGTGTGGAATTCCGCTGTTGCCACGACAACAATGAGACGGTTGACGGGAAGGCCCAGCTGACGCTGCAACGCAGCCAGGCGGGTCGAAGCAGGGTGAGAACGTAGGAAGTGCGAACTTAGACCTTCGAGCCTATCCTCAGCAGGCAGTCCAACCCGGGAAGCTCTTTAGAAAATATTCTGGACGACAAGTTCATGACAATGTTGCCAGGGCAAGGGATGGCTCCAGCCTACGATCATAAGGGCGGCCAGCAGATTTCGCCCGTTATCGCACACACCCACCATTGCCTGGCACAAGGGATCCTTGGCACCCAGCCAGCGCTTCGGTCTCGTTGCCTAACCCGGCCACAGCTCCTGACCTGTGTGAGGACGGCTCCAAAAGACAGGATTAAATTCAACACAACGGCCTGGTTTCTCTGAGCCCGTGATGCCACCAAGACCTTGGGGGAAAGAACCCTGCACCATCCCTGCGGTTCTGAAGAGCGGTGCGCCAAGCCTGAGAGCCAGTGTCACCCTCAGGACATCCACCCCAGCTCACTCCAGTGAGCTGTCCCAGAGATATACGCCTTTGGCCTTGCATACAAGCCATGTGTCCGGTGGTCAGATGGACTTTTCCGGAAACCGGAGCGCCCAGATGAGACAACGCGCTTGAAATTTTAGATGACACGAGGATGGCCAGGGCAGAGACAGCTTTTCCTGGCAAAAGAAATGCCTGCTCGGCATCTGGTATTGGGCAGGCAAGGGCCATGACGTGGCGGAACCCATTCTGAGTCCACCAGACGGAAAGGCAACTATTCCAAGGCCAAAAAAAGCCGGCAATGCCGACTACAGCTTTTGGCTTTGGATGTTTGAGGTTAAAGTGTTTCTTCTGCTCCCAAACACTGAAAGACAGAATGCGGCTGCTAGACTGGGCCGGGCCCCCAGTACGGCATGCAGGTCGTCAAACTGGCGTAAGGAGAAGGGGTAGGATGGGTCCTTCTGGAGGTTGCTGGAGGTACTCGGGCGACAGTGGAGGCTGAAAGCGGAGGCTGATCCCTTGATCATGACTCTGAGAGACATGTGCAGCTGAGGAATTCGCTGGTGGTGGCGGAGGAGGCGGAGACTGAGGTGTGACAGTTGTTGGAGGCCCGGCGTCGTCTGGCCTTTTTTGGCCAAGTTGTTGCCTCCATTTCAACCATGCATTCGCTGCATGTGACAAGACATTTGGTGGATTGGTTAACTCACCTAAGGTTCTTTGCCCTCTACTTAATGGCGTTACGGCAAAGGTTTCATATGAACCATCGCTGGGGTGAATCAGAGGCTTGGTCCAAAAGAAGGCCCAGGTTTGAGAGGTCCTGGACCTTTTTGACGGCGATAACAAGGAGCGGGTTTGCGCTGACCGTGGCTGGCGGAATCAGACAGTGGACTTCTGCGACCTGCCCTCTCCCTTTTTGAGCGCAACCTACTGACACACACCATCGTCTTCCTCCTCGTCCAGTGATGAAGCGCTCGCAAGCAAATTCTGCTGAAAAGACCACCACTTGGATCCAGCAATGTCGTCCATCATCATCATCAACACAGGTGACTTGGTCCCGTCCTGACATTCTGCATCCAAAGCAGCGGCTACAAGCAAGAGGGCTGCAAGGCGTTGGCTCGAGATTTTTGCCGATTGCCGGCATCCTTCTCCCCTCAGTGGCATCAGTAAACTGGGCGTCAGAGCAGAGAAAATCATCCTCTGTGGGCCTCTTGATACTTTTAAACATGCCATTCTGACTCCACTGCATTTTGTCATCAAAGAGGACTCAGAAAATGATTATCCACAGTGGTGGGTAAACAACGACTTGACATTTGGCTGCTTCATGTTGGAACGGATGCGGAGATTCTGATGACAACATTTGTCCCGTGACTGGAGGAAGAGGAGGTAAGACTGCTGGATGCAGGGTTTTGCATTAACCACTTAAGGACAGATTGGCGACGCTGTTTCGTTACTCGAGATTCACATGCCCTGACCCAGCGTATGACGATGCCAGACGGTCCTGCAACTGACTGAATTCTCTGGCATAGCGTTATTGTCCGCCAGCAACTGGAAGGAGCACCTTCTCTCGTACCTCTACCCTCCATGTCCCACCCCCCTCTTTTCTTGCTTACAAACCTGAAATTTTCGCCTCCATGATCAGAAATATACAAATTTGAGAAGGTATGGAAGAGATTTTGAAAAGTCCTCTTATTAAAAGACTGCAAATCACAGCTAATCACAAATCCCTCAAATCAAAAACAAAATTGCTGGATTCAAAATATAACTGCAAAGTAGATCAATCAAGTCAACAAAGCTGGCCTGCGCAAAGTGAAAAAACACGTATCTGAAATGTATTCGGATAATAAAAGGAATTTTTTTTTGCCCTAATCAATTCACCCTTTGGAGACTAAAAAATTGCATTATTCCACATTTTAAGTGCAAGGTGCCGCAATGAACAAAGCCTGTATTGCACCAAAGTGAAAAAAACAACACGTATCTGTAATCGATTCGGATAATCAAAGGTATTTTTTTGGCACCTATCAATTCACCCGTGGTCACACACAAATTGCTGGATTCAAATTTAGCTGCAAGGAGGCTCTATCAACAATCTGGACGGGCAAAAGTGCCAAAAACACGTATCTGTAATGTATTCGGATAATAAAAGAATTTTTTTGCAACCTATCAATTCACCTTTGGTGACTAAAAAATTTGCAGTATTCACCATTTAGTGCAAGGTGCCTCAATTAACAAAGCTGTAAGTGCACCAAAGAGTCAAAAACACGTATCTGTAATGTATTCGGATAATAAAAGTATTTTTTGTGCAGCCCAAAATCAATTCACCTGTGTGTAACTACAACAAATGCTGGATTCAAATTTAACTGCAAGGTGGCTCTAACAACAAATCTGGACTGGGCAGAAGTGCCGAAAACACGTATCATGTAAATGTATTCGGATAATAAAAGGTAATTATTGGCACCTATCAATTCACCTGTGGTGAATAACAAATTGCAGAATTCACATTTAAGTGCAAGGTGCTCAATGAACAAAGGCTGTAGTGCACCAAAAGTCCACAAAACACGTATCTGTAAGTGTCTTCGGATAATAAAAAAGTTTTTTTTTGGCACCTATCAATTCAACACTGTGGTAACTACACAATTGCGGATTCAAATTTAAAACTGCAAGGTGGCGTCTATCAACAAATCTGGACTGGGCAAAAGTGCCATAACAGTAGTCTGTAAATGATTTGGATAATAAAAGGTATTTTTTGGCCACCCCATCCAATTCACCTGTTTGGTGACTAAAAAATTCAGTTTCCCATTAAGTGCAAGGTGCCTCATGAACAAAGCTTTAGTGCACAAAGTCAAAAAACAACGTATCTGTAATGTATTTTCTCGGCATAATAAAAGGTAATTTTTTGGCACCTATCAATTCACCTGTGGTAACTACACCATTGCGATTCAAATTTAATTTAACTGCAAGTGGCTCTATCAACAAATCTGACTGGCAAAAGTCCAAAAACATCGTATCTGTAATTATTTCGGAAATAAAAGGTATTTTTGGCACCTAATCAATTCAACACCTGTGGTGACTACAAAATTGCAGTATTCCAAATCAGTGCAAGGTGCCTCAATGAACAAAGTTGTAGTGCACCAAAGTAAAAAACACACGTATCTGTACTATATTCGGATAATACAAGGTATTTTATTGGCACCTAATCAATTCACCTGTGGTAACTACCTACACAATTGCTGAATATAAAATTTAACTGCAAGTGGGTCTCTATCAACAAATCTGACTGTGGCAAAAGTGCCAAAAACACAACGAACTTTAACTGTATTCGGATAATAAAAGGTATTTTTTGGCACCTATCAATTCACCTGTGGTGACTAAAAAATGCAGTATTCACCTTTAAGTGTCAAGTTGCCTCAATGAGAACAAAGCAGTAGTGCACCAAAGTCAAAAAACACGTATCTGTAATGTATTCCGGCTAATAAAAGGTATTTTTTGGCACCTATCAAATTTTTCACCTTTGGTACACTACACAATTGCTGTATTCAAATTAGCTGCAAGTGGGCTCTATCAACAAATCTGGATTGGGCAAAAGTGTCAAAACACGTATCTGTAATGTATTACGGCATAATAAAAGGTATTTTTTTGCACCTATCAAGTCACCTATCTTCCAATCTCTAATCTAACAAAATGTAAGGATCCTGCTAATATAGAGTTTCTTCTCTTGAAGAAATATAACACTTTTTGCTGAGCGTTTGGACACAAGCAGAGCGCACGTCCTGCGTTGCTCTGAACGCTTGGAGACAACTGAGGCTGAAAGGAAACCTGTTCTATTAAAACGAGGTCATTGTGATTTTTCCAGCCAATCGCAACCATACACATCCACAGTCATTGACATTGGCACCCACATCTCACCTGCTCCTATTCTCTGTAACAGATTTGCTGGCCGCCAATTACAACTAAGCGACGAAAAAGGCGCAGATCTATATAGATGGAAGGCACAGAATTTTTAACCCAAATATATCCGCATGGGGATCTAAAAAATCCGATCACCATACAAAACTGTGCCGATTTCAACTTTGTCCCGATATAATCGCTCACACTAGACAAAGGGGCAAATTTACCGTGTTAAATAGAATTACGGATACGCCAACACTGGGCTCTTACCGTACCACTGTACACTCCCGGCTCCATGGCAGCTGAAACCTTCGTTAATAGATGACAGACGCTAGCCTGGCTCTCACCGCACCACGTGTAATCTGGTCCCTGGTAGCTGGACCTCAGTGTTAACAGATGTCGTGACGGCAAGCACTGGGCTCACACCGTTAGGGTCAAATCAGAGAGCCATCAAAGTTTTCCTAAAAAATCAGATTTTGGAAAAAGGTGATTTCAGTGTGAAGTTAAGTAGTAGTCAAAAAGGCCTCCAGGGCTGGACACAAATTGGCTTCAATATAGGCTTAAAATTTTCCTGGGGCTTGAGTCACTATGGGGTCCGCATCATTTGATCTCCAGGGTGGTCTGTCCCTAATCAACTGAATAAGGATTTGGAGAAAAATGAAACATTGAATTGATTGGGCGGACATCACTCTCAGAAGCCAGGAGGGCAAATGTCTTCTTCAACTAAGAAGTATTTGAGGGATGAATTAGGACATTTTTAATTACTTATGGGGGTGTGGACGAATTAATACATCATACACGTATAAAAAATACCTTAAAAAACTGCAGGAGGGGTGTAAGTTGTAGTTAACACGACTTGAAAAAAAAAAGCAAAGAAGATAATTAATGTAAATCTATATAAATAAAACTTCCTAAATTAAATTTCTGTAAACAAATGTCAGTTACCAAAAAATATACTAAATGACAGTCAACTGTACAAATAGCATAGTGCCACTTTGTGATCTTGGGTCAAACAGGTTAGGGGTCGATTCTCCTGTAACAGACAGATATAGTCAATGTCCAGTGAAACATAATGGTGTCAAAGATCTCCTTTTTGCGGCACTTTTTTTAATCCTGTGGGGTCTGACAGGTTTGATGGTCGATACTGTGTCCAGAACAGCATAGCCAATGTCCAGTCAACTAAAATGGTGGGTTGAGAGACCTCCTATTTCCGGCGACTTTTAAATACTGTGGGTCCACACAGGTTTAGGGGCACATTCTGTGGCCCAGGACAGATATATACAATGTACCATGAAACTAAAAATGGTGGTTCAAAGACTCCTTATTTGGTGGCACTTTTTAACTGGGACAAACAGGTTTGCTGGTCATACCGTGGTCCAGAAACAGGCATACCCAAAGTCCCACGATTCAACTAAAAATGGTGGTTGAGAGACATCCTAATTCTGTACACTTTTTAATCAGTTTGGTCAGACCGGTTTGGGGCCCTCATTCTGTGGCCCAGGACAGTAGAGTCAATGTCCAGTAAAACTAAAATGGGGGGTTCAAAGACTACTTTTCCCACATTTTTTAAATCTGGGGGTTCAGACAGGTTTAATGGTCTTCGGGGGTACGGACAGATATATCAATGTCCATTTGAAACTAAATGGGGTTGAAAGACTCCTTTTTGGGACACTTTTTAAATCTGGGGTCAGCGGTTTGGGGGCTCATGCTAGGGCCCCCAGGACGGTTTAAAGTAAATGTCCATAAAACAAAAAAGGGGTTAAAGACTCCTTTTTCCCGGCACTTTTTAATCTGTGGGTCAGACTTTTTTGAGGGTCATACTGGTCCGGGACAGCATAGTCAATGTCCAGTTTCAACAAAAATGGTGGTTGAAGACCCCATTTCCGGCATTTTTAATCTGGGGGTCAGACGGGTTTTAAAGGGGTCATTCTGGGGTACAGGACGATATATAAATTTCCATTCAAATAAAATGGGGGTTGAAAACCCCTTTTTTTCCCGGCATTTTTTAAAAAATCTGGGGGGTCATGCGGGTTTGGGGCTCATGCTGCATTCGACGGGGATATTCAATGTCCAGTTAAAGTAAAATGATGGTTAAATAAAATTTGCCTTCGGGCACTTTTTATTTGTGGGTGTGCGGTTTAAAGGGCATGCTGTGGTACAAGGGGGAAAAGGAAATGGTCTTGATTTTTTTTTTCGTGGCTTTTATAACCAAGTGGTTGCCTAAATGTACACACCATTTGACTTTTGGGGATTTTAAATTTCCAGTTTCTCCCCCTTTTTGGGTGTAAGAATGAAGGTTTTTTTTGGTCTCCCTAGATTTAAGGGTGATCGGCGATAACAAATTATGACTATCGGAAATGTTTTTGAAAATTGCCGTATCGACTACACCCATGACGATAGTAACAAAATCGCTCATCACTAATCATCAATAATAATTACAGTTGTCTCTTTTTAAATTAGCTCCTCACTAGCATGAACTTTCAGTTAGCTTATAAATAACACCTGACTTTCCTGGCACTACTTATTTAACCACTTGAATGTTCTCACAATGCTTCTAGTAATTATTTTTTTAAGATCTACGTCGTAGATCTGTGTATTTATAGTACTACAAAAATGTCTCACTGGAAGCACTGTTGCCTTGCCAAAGTGAAACTTAAACATGGGACTTAAGTCTGGTATCCAACCAAAGAGAGTAACTGTATAAAATGTGAAAAATTTATAAAAGGTTGTGTGGTTTTTTTCTGTCATGAAGGATTTTTTCCACAACAATATAAAGGCAATTCAGAAATGAATAAACTCTATTAACTGAAAAACCCCACACCACCCCCCTCATTCAGACTATAAATTCAGCGCAACTCATAGCAGAAAGAGTTCACAATAGAGTTGCCACTTAAGTTAGAACTTAAACACTATGGAGATACAAATATGAATTTCCTTAGTTCTTACTTTAGGTTATTATATGTAGTAGTGCCATAGTATACAGTATAGAGGTACTAAACTTCTGTCTCTTCCCTCCTCCCTTCTAGATTGTAAGCCCTCACGGGCAGGGCCCTCTTTCCTCTATGTATCAGTTACTAGTCACTTTTTGTCACCGTTGTATTTGTTCAACACTTGTTATGTATTTAATTCCCCTTGAATGTACAGCGCCCTGGAATCAATGGGGCTCTAAAATAAATAATAATAAAAGACAATAAACAAGTGCATACGCATCAGTAATACCAATGTTTTACAAGTACAATATTCATGATAATTGATTGGAACTTCCAATCAATTACATGTTCTGTCTTTTGTCTGGGATATTTTATGTAGAGTATGGTTTCAAGATATTGGACGACATGTATGATTAGGGCTGTGCCAGATTTATGGCATGTTTTGAGCCAAAAAACCTGTTGTAAACCTGTGCGAAAGATGTATGAACTGTGGTACGCCAAAATCCAGTGAAAATCTGTCCCAACACTCATTGTTATTTGTTACTTCTTAGGGGCTATGTCACACCACATTCATAGGATTAAACACATTTAGGAATGTGGCTCGACAGAATGTGGTGCAAAACAATCCTTGACAATTTCAAAGTGGCATGACTGAGTCCAAAGTTATAGTAGATGAATTGTAATTGCCAACAGGCAAAAAAAAAAAAATAAATAAAAAAAAAAAAAATTCCCAACTAATACCACTAAAGTAATAAAAACCTACTTATGAATATTATAAAAGTATATAAAGTTATCAAATTAAATAATATAAAATTAATAAAGAATTATATAATATACAATTAATATAGAATTATATAATAGAAAATGATAAAACCAATACAACATCTACAATAAATCCTGTTCCCAATTAGGTAGTTATGGAGTTATTATAGTCTTATTAGTGATTAAAAACACATCACAGCAAGGTAGTGTAGTCATGCACACCACAATCCAGCGCCCGGTCCATGGCTGCGTCTGCTCCCTCATTCCTATTAATGGTCATGCTGTGGTCCAGGTTCCAGTCCACAGTCGCAGCCTCAGCTCTCACTTGCTCCTGTGTCAGCAGCCTCCCTGCCTCTGCTTGTGCAATCTCATCCTCCCAGCCAGCAGCTAGGGCTTGCGCAATGACTGCCTTTTGATTTAAAGGCCAGCCCGCAACAGTCTATCTCTCCCCAATCACCTCCTCCCTTGAGTCTTTTAGGGACACCTCTTCCAGCAACCCTTGACCATTTGTTGGTGTTGTTCTTCCTCTCTTGCACATGTTATCTGGCTTATCTTAGGGTATGTTCACACGGGCAAATTTCGTTGCGTATTTCACGTCATATTTGCACCGAAATTACGGTAATCCAGAGTTCTCGGGCGGGGAGATAAGTGACATGTCAATTACTTGTGGCAAATACGTGCCATGAGTGATGCATGTCAATGGGGCCGGCATGGTGACGGCCTCTCCGTGCCGCAGGAGTACGCACTGATCAGCGCGACTCCCACGTCACCCGGCGTAATTGTGGCCATACCGTATGCGCTGCAATTACGCCGTGTGAACATAGCCTTACTGTTGCCGATTTCTCCTCCTAGTTCCTGACCTTGCCTTGCCTGCCGCCTGCACTGACCAAAAATGTTTCCAGCCCTCTCCATTTGCCTGTCCCTGACAACATTTCTGCCTCATGCTCCAGTCCTATGCAAGACCAAACATTGGCTGTCACCTCGAGGACCTATGTCGGGGGTAGCGTCATGAGACTTTTCTTGAGAAGGATACCGGGGGGCTCCTTAGACCCCGCTCCTTGGCATAGGTTACGCCAACTTCCAAAGGTGACAAAGAGGATCCACTTCCTGTCTCCAGTGAGCCCGTCTGTGGCAGGGACGAATCGCGTTAAAAAACAGCTATTTCCAGGCTGCACAGAGCCTGTAGGATGCTGTAGAACATTGTGCCATGCTAAAATATGAAGAGGGAGCTTGGTTTGGTATTCATACAAATGTTGTGTTTTAGTATGACACGCAGATGACTGCCGCCGCTTTTAGAATCGCTTCACTATAAAATTCCCTGGGCACTTAAGAGGGCAAAACTGACCAAAAAACTGAAGTGGGAATGTAGCCTGATAAAGTCATGCCAGCGACAGTTGGAAAAAAACAAGCTGAGGGCTAAGGTGGCAACATCAGTAGGCCAAAGAGTGGCACAGTGACAGAGTGTGGAGGTGACGGCAGCAGCCACAGCAGCATGAGGTCAGAGAGTGGCACAATGACATTCTGGAGGTGGCAAAAACAGGAGTAGGCCACAGAGTGGCACAATGACAGAGTGTGTAGGTCACGGCAGCAGCCACAGGATCAGCACGAGGTCAGACAGTGGCACAATGACAGAGTGTGTAGGTCACGGCAGCAGCCACAGCACCAGCATGAGGTCACAGTGGCACAATGAAATTCTGGAGGTGGCAAAAACTGGAGTAGGCCACAGAGAGGCACAATGACACAGTGTGTAGGTCATGGCAGCAGCCACAGCAGCAGCATGAGGTCAGAAAGTGGCACATTGACAGAGTGTGGAGGTCATGGCAGCAGCCACAGCAGCAGCACAAGGTCAGACAGTGGCCTAATGACATTCTGGAGGTAGCAGAAACAGGAGTAAGCCACAGAGAGGCACAATGACACACTGTGTAGGTCACGGCAGCAGCCACAGCAGCAGCATGAGGTCAGACAGTGGTACAATGACAGAGTGTGTAGGTCACAGCATGCATGCCACAGCAGCAGCATGAGGTCAGACAGTGGTACAATGACATTCTGCAGGTTGCAAAAACAGGAGTAGGCCACAGAGTGGCACAAGGACACAGTGTGTAGGTCACGGCAGCAGCCACAGCAGCAGCATGAGGTCAGACAGTGGCACAATGAAAGAGTGTGGAGGTCATGGCAGCAGCCACAGCAGCAGCATGAGGTCAGACAGTGGTACAATGACATTCTGGAGGTTGCAAAAACAGGAGTAGGCCACAAAAAATTTTCGTGTGAAATTTTATTTCCGTATGTGCTAAATGATGAGGAATACATGTATATAGTATAGCGATCCTATCTTACTTGTTAACCAGCATTATTTCTCGTTCCATTTGTTTTTGTTCATAAAATTAAGCAACATTTTAATATCTTTAATATGTTCATGGCATTTGTTAACTTATGGCTGTAAACATAAGTCTACCCCCTCACATAAATGTTAATTTAAGTTACTGATCCCCACCGTGATAGAATGTTTCAGTGGTGGGAATCGATGCTTGTGAATAGAGATGGGCGAATCAATTCTAACGAAGTGCAATTCGTTTAGAATTTCAGGAAAACTTCGGTTCTGCATGAAGTCAAAGATTGGGGCGATTCGCGGGAACGAAGAGTGTTTTTTATTGCTAAAATGGCCACAAACTCTTGGCGTGACATGGGGCAGAGAACTCTGGGAGGAAGAAAGGAACACCCTCAATGACATGTGCAGACATGAAACCAGTCAGAGACCGGCGGGCTTCTGTGACGTTACAGCACTATAAATAAGGACGGCACACTCTCTCCTCACAGTTCTCTCATAGTGCGCTGACATAAGCGTCCGTCTGCTGCTGCTGTATAGCTCTCACTAAAAGCAAATTGCATTTATCAGCAGTTGGGAGAGGTGGGGGAGACCACCATAAGTCTGTCAGTTGCTTACCAGCGTTCTGTATCTGCTGATCCATTCTGAAAGAAACTGCTTTTATCAGAGACTGCTCCTCTTCCGTTATCATTTTGTTTTAGTTTGTGGGGTATTCTCATTAAAGTCCAGGATGGGTAAAATTCTGCCCCATATACATTTAAATTTCATCTGTTCATTTCAGTAGGGAATTTCATATCCAAGGATTTCTCAAGCCTGTTACTGGTCCATTTGGAGTCAAATACAGTGTGTTTTTTTAACCCCAAATATACATCTAAAAATTTCATCTGGTCATATCTGGAGCACATTTAATACCCAAGGGTTAATTAAGCCTGTTGTTAGTGGGTGTATTTGTAGTAAAATAGAGCGTGTTTTTCACCCCCATATATGACTACATTTTTTCTGGTCATTTCTGGAGCGCATTTCATATCCAAGGGTTAATTAAGCCTGTTGTTAGTAGTTTTATATGGAGTAAAATATAGCGTGTTTATCACCCCCATATACGACTAAATTTCATCTGTCCATTTCTGGAGCACATTTAATATCCAAGGGTTAATTAAGCCTTTTCTTAGTTGGTGTATTTGTAGTAAAAAACAGTGTGTTTTTCACCCCCATATACGACTAAATTCTTCTGGTCATTTCTGGAGCGCATTTCATATTCAAATGTTAATTAAGCCTGTTGTTAGTGGTTTTATATGGAGTAAAATACAACGTGTCTTTCACCCCCATATACGACTAAATTTCTTCTGGTCATTTCTGGAATTCATTTCATATATCCAAGGGTTAATTAAGCCTGCTGTTAGTGGGTGTTTTTGTAGTAAAATACAGCGTGTTTTTCACCCCCACATACGACTACATTTCTTCTGGTCATTTCTGGAGCGCATTTAATATCCAAGGGTTACTCAAGACTGTTATTGGGTTCATTTGGAGTCAAATACAGGATGTGTATTTATCATATACAGATATCTTCACTAAACAGAGTCTGTAAATTTTTGCTCAAACAGTATGTCAGACAGAGAGGTGGCAGGCCCTTCACATGCGAGTGGCAGTGGCACAAACGTTCCTGGAGCAGGCACAGGTCACAGCACAGTAACGGGATGTCACAGCAGGGGTAACTCAGTGAGGCCAGAACTGCCGGTGTCATCTAGAGGTTGACTAGATCATCCACTTCCTCCCAGATGACATCTGACAACCCCAGCCAAGAGTCGATGAGAAAGTCACTATATTTACTATTTTGCCATAGGCAAACTTAAACTCTATCAGTTCTCTATCTATTAAACACTAAAACGTACTTTTATTATATCTAACTCTTAACCTCTATACACACTATTTAAAAACCAGATCTCTATCCTCATCATTTAACCCTTTTTGCTTCTGAAAGAGGGAATAACTCCCTTTCTATCATCAAGTCTGGTGGAACCCCACCTATTAACAGGAGAGCCTTATATCTATAGCAAAGTACTAGCTTCAGTAAGGGATCCCAAGCCAACTACTTGGGCAGTCGTCCCTAATCTCATAGACACAGAACAAATAAGGCCCCCTTGTGACACCGTCTGCAGCAGGTGACACTTGTAGACAGAGGTGAGAGATCACAATTTAAAACGTCATGCCTGACCTCGCCGACATGTTTCGCCAGCTAACCTGGCTTTGTCAAGGCTTAGAGGTCCGATCCTCTAAGATTATGGAGATTATGTGATGAGAAAGTCAGACACAATCCTTAGTTGGCACGGCCCAGGAGTGGGTCAGGGGCCCTCACCTGTCCTCACCCCGCCTCTGTCCTGTTTGGGTCCCGCAGCCAGAGATCTACTATGTGATCTGGGATCACCGCCACTATACCGCAAGGACGTACTCTTTGAGGACAGTCAGCAGCTACTTAGCAGCGAAGAGGTGGGGCAGACAACCGCTGCTTTTTGCAGTAGGTGGGAAAGTAGTGATTTGCAGAGTGGCATGAGAGGTTATGTTGCAAGCAGTCAGGCTCTGCATACTGAGACCGTTGAGGAGAATAGCAGTGACAGGCAAACACAAATCGATGACGATGTGGCTGATCGCACTTGGGAGCCGGGTGAAGCAAGGGCTTCATCATCATCACGGGAGAAGAGGGTGTCAGCTTGCGCGTCAGGCAGTGGCGCAGTCAGCAAGTCGGTAGTGTGGCCGTGAGTCAGCAGGGTTTCAGGAGTGCGAGGTCAGGAGCCAAACGGACACAGGGTAGAAATCCCGCTTCGCAGGTCCAAGAAAGTAGCGGCACAGGGGCTCAGCGAGACAGCGGTGTTAGTAGTCACTCAGTGCGAAGCTTTGGCGGTAAAATCACCTACTCGGCAGTGTGGCAGTTCTTTGCTAAGACACCAGAGGAGCTGAACATGTGTATATGTAGAATCTGTGGACAGAAAATGAAGCATGGCCAGGGAGCTAACGTTGGCACCACGGCCCTGCATCAACACATACAGCATCACCATCCCGTGGCCTGGGAGAAATGTGTCTCAGATGTGGTGGTCCATCCTGCCAAAGCAGCGAAAGCAGCAGCAGCGCCCAGTGGCACGCATGCCATTGCAGCCAGTCAAGGCTCCACCACCTCTGTCGAAGGGAGCTGTTTGTCTTTTTCCATCATCTCCCGGACCAGATGCTCCTGCTCCTCGCCTCTCATGGCGCCAGCAGTCGTTCAATGAGGCGATTGCCAAGAGAAAACAGTATGCATCCAACCATCCTAAGGTGCAGAAGCTGACCGTGCTCCTGTCCAAGTTGTTGGTACTGCAGTCCCTCCCTTTCCAAGTGGTGGACTCTGCACCGTTCAGAGAACTAATGGCTTGTCCCGAGCCGAGGTGGAGAGTTCCAAGCCGTCATTTCTTTTCCAAAGAGGCAGTACCAGCCCTTCATAAATATGTAGAACAGAAGGTGGGCCAGTTCTTGAACCTATCAGTTTCTTCCACGGTGCACGGCAGTGCGGTCGTGTGGAGCTGTAACTACTGACAGGGACAGTACATGTCCTTTACGGCCCACTTGGTGAATGTGCTTCCTGCCCAGCCACACCAACAACTTGGACAGGAGATGCCGCTTTCTCCTCCAAGTTGTCAAACTGCTGCTCCTGCGCCAATGTCTGCCTCCTCCTCCACCACCACCTCAGCTTCCACAAGTGCAAGTGCTGCTCCATCATACCACATGTGCAGGGCACAGCGGTCTTCACGCAGTTCTACACCTGGTTTGCCTGGGCGAACGAAGTCACACAGGGAAGGAACTACTCCACGTCATGCAACACGAAATTGATTCCTGGCTTTCTCCGTGCCAACTGCAAATAAGAAACATGGTGACAGACAATGGGAGGAACATGGTGTCCGCGCTGCACCGAGGAGGGATGGTTGTCAAAAGGTTCCTGAAGTCTTCCATCCATCTTCAAGACATTCTAAAAATGGGCAGGAAACTGTGCATGCACTTTATCCTTTCTTATAAAGCCAAGCACACCCTCCTCGAGCTTCAGCAGCAGAACGGCCTCCCCCCATACAGGCTGATATGTGATGTTTCCACCCGTTGGAATTCCAGCCTCCACATGTTAGACCGACTGTATGACCAGAGAAAGGCCATTAATGATTTTTTGATGATCCAGGCAGACAAGAGTACTCCCCTGTGTAACTTTGACGTCAGCCAGTGGCAGCTCATGCGTGACACCTGCTGTTTGCTCAGGCCCTTTGAGGAGGCAACATTATTTGTCAGTCGCCAGGACTACGGGATGAATAATGTCATTCCACTGCTTCATGTCCTTGAACAGATGCTGAAAAATCTGTCTGTACAGGGGACTGGAGACGTGGCGCCTACATCTCCCGGCCTCATGAGTCCGGTGGGAGCTGAACTGGAGGAGAAGGACATTGGAGCCCAAGCAGTGTCTGGTGAAATGAGTGGTTTTTCTACTCAGATGACAGGAGAGGAGGAGCAGGAGCATCTGGAGGAGGTAGATGGAGATAAGGAAGATGAAGCCGATGACCCAGATGCACCGTGGCAGTATACAGTGGAGATGGAGGCAGGGAGTCACCCAGAGTCACTTACACAGATGGCCTGCAGCATGCTGATTTGCCTGGCTAGTGACAGCCGAATAGTCACCATCCGGCAGAGGGATGACTTTTGGCTCTCCACCCTCTTGGACCCTCGCTACCGGTCCAAAATGGGTGCCTTTTTTCCAGATGCCGAGAGGGAGGAGAAATCCTGTGTAGTCAGTTGGCCTCTGCCTATCTGCGGCATCATCCATCCTCTGACAGGTCCAACCGGGGGGTTCCTCATCACTCACGTACCACTGACACAGCTGCTATGGGGAGGTGGGGGGTAGGAGCAGTAGCAGCTCCATCAGCAGCAGCCTAAGCGTGGAGTCGTTGATGAGCAGCTTCCTTCATCTGCCTAGTGAGGAGAGTACTCAGCAGCAGCAGGACCTGGAGCAGACCCTAAACCAGTAGGTGGTGTTCTATTTGGACAGAACTCTGCCACCCCAGTTAGAAGATCCGCTGGACTACTGGGCAGCCAAACTGGATGTGTGGCCGCAACTTGCCGAGTTTGCAGTGGAGAAGCTGTCCTGCCTGGCCAGTAGTGTGGCATCAGAGAGGGTGCTTAGTGCAGCGAGGGCCATTGTTACCTCAAGGAGAACCCGCTTGTCCACCGGAAATGTGGAGGGACTGACCTTTGTCAAGATGAATCAGGTGTGGATCGGCCAGGATTTCCACACCAATGCCTTATGCATCAGATTAGATCGATCATGACACCTCCACTAAACTTTGAGAAATTAGATTTAAACTACCTGCTGCTGTAGATATCTTTTTCTTAGCAACCTCTCTGTCTCCCACGGACCTGAAAACACAACAATGCACGGGAAATTCCCCTATTCAAAAGTTTTAGAACCCTTTTAAAATATGGACTACATGTTTTTTTAAAAAGGAAATAGACTTGATCATCCCAGAGAAAAGGCATTTACAATCCAACAAAAAATAATATAAAGCAAAGATATAGGTTACAATCCAATCAGTGTTTTAAAATTAAAGCCCCCTTTTTTAAATTTTATTAAAATAAAGACGCCCCCCCATCTCCCAAAAAAATTTAAAAAATAAAATACCCCTGCACCTGCCTTAGTTAAAAAAAAATCTAAAAAACCTTAAATAAGCAGAAACTAGACCTTTTTTTCCCAAATCCCAAAGGGGCCCTTCTAACGTATCCCCTAACCAAATTTTATATGTGAGGGGAACAGAACAAGTCCTTGTATCCTAGTAAAAATTCAAACAGAAAATTACAAAAAAATTTTAAGTTGAAGAAGACAAGATGGTTTCCAAAAAATTTTAAAAATCGAAATTATCAAATTTATTTTTAAATTTTCTTTTTCTTTTCCCTCCCCGATAATTTTAAATAAATTTAATTCCAATACATAGTCCCCCTGATGTTCATCAAAAAGGTTTTGTCTTTTTTTGTTTATCCCGCAGCATTATAAATTTTAAAATTCAGACATTTTTGCCCTTTTGGACCTTTTTTGGGGCCCCTTTTTAAAACTTTTCTCATGAGTAAAACAAATCCCTTTTGATCAAGACCCCAATGATGGGGAAAAATTTAATAAAAATTTGGGTGATGAATTGGGCTTTTCCCGCTGAACCACCCAAAAGCCACTAAACCTTTTCGGGGGGGTTAATGCCATGCAAAACCACGGGTCCTGCGTCCCTTTATATCTTTTTCAGCTGGGAATTTTTCTAAAGCTCCAATATCTTGTGGGCGTGTAATTTCCCTCTCACTAAAAAAATTAAATCAACAAAATTTAAAAGCAGGCACGCCGATTTTGGCGCAAACCCCGCCCCCTTGGGGCCTTTTTAGAAAATCAAAAGACAAGATTTTGTTTTTTTTCCCCTTGGCATGGAATTTGGGTTTTGGCTGTTAATTTTTTCAATGGCATCAAAAATCTCATCATGATTTTGCAAAGATTCCCCCTAACTTTCAAGTTGTGTGTTTTTTAAAATCCTTTTAAACTTCCAGTGATCGGAAATGACATTAAAGCGTAAAATACGGATTTATTTTGATCAAAGGGGGTTCTGGATGATTTCCCCCCTTTTTTTTGCGATCGTATGTTTTGGAATTTGATCAATTTTGATTTATCTGGGGCCGCCGGAACATTTACCCCATTGTCATTTTGGGCAATAGAAACCCCTAAACCACCCCATTGTGTGGAAGAAACTTGTATGCTTTAAAAAACCACATACAAAATAAAATTTTAAACCGGGAGAATGATGGGGTTTCACCCCTAAATTCGTAAAATAACCGAAATGCAATTCGGATGCATACCACGAAGGGGTTGGTTTTCTAGGGGAGGGGCACCAAAAAAAGTGAAAGAGTCCTTTGACGGGTCTTTTAAAAATCGGGGTTACTAATTTAAACCCTCGGGAAATATTCACAAGTTTTTGAAGGGGTTTTTTGAAGCTCCTTCCCATGATTTTGATAAGTTAACCCCAGTAAAATGAAAAGGTGTTTGTCAGTGCTCCTTTTTTTTTTTTCCTAGGGGTTTTTCTGAAATTGTGCGAAATACTCCCTCTAAAGTGCCCAAAGTCGATAGAATGTCCCCTAAACCCTGTGTTTGGGGGTGTTCACCCCTGTTAATCTGGAGGTGTTGAAAACCCACCCCAAAATAAAAAAAATTGGGTTTCCCTTGTTTGTAAGGTTTCCACGTAAAAGAACCCACCAAAGGGGGGGAAAACCCCATCCTGCTATGGGAAAAAAAACTCGGTATTACCCAAACCCGATAACTAAAAATTCCCTGGGAAAGTGAAAAGGTCATTTTCCCCCTAAATGATTCTCTGGGGGAACGGGTGTACCCTATGAATGGCATAGATTGTGTTTGATACTGGTAATGTGTACAAAACCAGAAAACCTTTTAAAAACCTGGGTTTGGCTAGGGTGTGTGAAAATTTAAGTAACTTTTTAACCTTTTCCCATGAAAATGTTCATGTAATTCTCGAAAAAACCCATTTTACAGATTCTTTTTGACCATAAACCCCAATATAAGGGCACCTAGCCTCATATCTGTTTTTTTTGCAAAAATTTAAAATTCAATTAATATGACAAAATGTGTTTCTTTTTTCCGGGAATATTCGTTATCATCCTCACCTCCCTGGGGGGCACCCTTCCCCCCCCGGGTTGGGCATAAAAATCTTCGGCTGAGCAGAGCCGTAAATTTCCCCTTTAAAAAAGGCAGAAATAAGAACAACAACCAACCATCCCCCCACAATACTACCCCAAAGTCTGTGCTGTGTTGGGGGGCCAAGTAATTTTTTTTACAGGGGGGGGCATCTCGATTTTCTTTTTTCACCGAGGGAAAGGGGTAACATTTTGGGTTTAACCTCAGCGGCGTTTTTTGGGAGGGGTTTAAAATGAAAAGCCACTTCTGGAGCGGTAGAGCTCGGGTTTCTTCGGGTTCACTGCCCGGGTTTTTACGGGAGGAGCAGAAAGTAGCAGCAGCAGGGGACTTGCTTCCGTCTCGATGGGGTTAAAACTTTTTGCAGTGGGGACGCATGGATCCCGCCTCTCCATGCTTTCACCCCTTGAAGGAGGGGCCATCAGAACTTGAAATGGACCGGCCCACCTTTCGAAAAAAAAACCAGAACCAGAAAAATTTGCGAATCATAACATTAATCTCCTGGTTTGATATTGTAAACAGGCAAAAAGTAGGAACGGGTTTGCGGGCCCCCCTACTTAAATTTTTGCAAACCCTTTTAAATTGTTTTTGTAGTTGAAAGCACATAGTCCTTTTTAAAAAGAGTTGTTAAAGAAAATGTGCAGTCTCTGGGGGTGAGAGGGGTGATTAGGAAAATTTTCCAAACAAAAACCCCATAGGGTTATAGTTGGAGCCCCCCCTTTGGGTTACTACGAAATGCCCCAAAAAAACAAAAAGGTAAAAGGCCCCCAAAAACCCCCCCCCCCCCCCCCCCCCCCCCCCCCCCCCCCCCCCCCCCCCCCCCACCCCCCCCCCCCCCCCCACACCCCCCCCCCCCCCCCCCCCCCCCCCCCCCCCCCCCCCCCCCAATTCCCCCCCCCACCCCCCTCCACAACCCCCCCCCCCCCCCACCCAAACCCCCCCCCCCCACCCCCCCCCCCCCCCCCCCCCCCCCCCCCCCCCTCCCCCCCCCCCCCCCCCCCCCCCCCCCCCCCCCCCAACCCCCCCCCCCCCCCCCCCCCCCCCCCCGTTTGTTTGGCTACTTTTCTTTGGGGGGTTGGCATTATACCTTTTCGACCTTCCCATTCCCCCCGGGGTTATACGGGATGAAACTGTTGTTTTACCCAATAAATAGCCAAAGGGTTTTTTGAAAAAATTTTACCAGTGAATGCAGGTCCCTGATCACGGGAAAAACAACCCTTGGGGAAAACCATATCTGTATACGAATTTTTTTGCAGATCTTGGGCAGCAGCTGGGGTTACCCCGTTTGAGATAAGTGGGGTAGGGCTTCAAATCCACCCCTGAAAACTGATCAACACAGCCCCAAGACTACGATAACCTTCCTACCTTTGGCACTGAAATTAAGTCTACTTTGGATCGGGAATTTGGGCCCGTTGGGGAGGGAAAAGGGTGAAGAGGGGGTCCTCACTGCACCTCCAGTTTTTCCTTTTTGGGGGGAAAATTTTTGGGGCAAGCCCAGACACCTTCTCCTGCAATCACATAAAAACCCTTTGTGCACACCAGTATTGAAAACCAAATTCCGCATCGCGTCAACCACAAAGGGGTAATCCTGGGGGTCCCCATCCAGCCAGCGATGGAAAAAAGGATTTTTGGGCCCAAACTTTTTACCTCACTTTTGGCCCCCATAGGCCAAAACTTTCTTTTTGTGCACCCCAAAAACCTTTCCCTGGGGCCCCTTTTCTGAGGAAAAAATTTTGGTTTCCAAATTTAAACAAAGTTTAAAAGTCATTTAAAGATACATACTTGGGTTTTTTACAGACATAAAACTAATACAAGGCTTTTTTACCCCGCTGCACCTTTCCCGCTCTTCTGCTCTGAAATTTTCCCAAAGTGAAAATTTTGGTTTCAGGGTTGGGAAGTGAGTCCTTGACATTTAATCACAGCAACCTTTTTTAGGAAGGTGAAATAACTTCAACCCAATGGGGGCTTTTTCTTTGCATGCTCCCCTGGGGAACCCCTTTAAACCCATAAAAAAAATTCCTCTTTTTTCCATATTTTTCCAAAATTCGGGACCACCCCAAAAAACAATTTGGTCAGTGTAATGTTAAAATTTTTCCCCTTCAGAAAAATCACATCCCTTTAATGAGGGCACATAACTCAGCTCGCTGGCAAAGGGGGGGATCTAATTTTTCAGTGTACACATAGTGTGAAAAAATCTACCACAGAAAACCCAAAGACCCAATGCACCTGTTTCATTCTTTCTGGGGACAACTGCCCTACATACAGCACCATGTCTGGTGTAATGGTTCTTTTCCCCCAAATCTGGGGGCGGCAGGGCAAGTTTGGGGTTTTCGCCAAACAATAAAGGGCCTCCGCTCCCCTCCAAATCAAAATCTTCCCGGGGGCCATCTATCTCACTACCCTCTCTGAAACCCCATGTGGGAACAAAATAGCAGGGTTTAATTTTGAGCACCGGTGAAAAACTGTTTGGGTTTGGCCCGCAAGGGCAAGCTCCCCCTCGAGTGAGCCGAGCCCGGGGGACCTTTTTTTGTACCTGACAAATTTTTAATGCATACACAAAAGGGAAACCCCGACTTCAAAATGTGCAACAAAAACCAATTCGGGGATTTTCTCTACAGCAAATGCAGAGGCCGCTAAGGCTCTAAAGGGAGCATCATCCCTTTTTGCTACAAAGGAAAATAACGACCACTAATTTTAAGCCCATAGGATTGGGTTTCATCATTGGAATTTGAGTGAGCCAGCCCCGGCATGTCCTTAACTTCAGACAGTAAAAAATGGAATGGTTTTGATAGTTTAGGTTTGGCCTAGACAGGGGCTAGAGGAGTGCCCGCCCCTTTTGGGTTTCCCCAAAAGCCTGCCTGGGGCTCATCAGTGTGGTGGAGGCTGAGCCACAGAAAAATTAGGTTAAGTCATTTCAGTGGGGCGGCATACAAAGAATAACAAGGGATCCACTGTCCCCAATATCCTACCATTTCCCAGAAAAATTTTCTCAGTCGCTGTTTGTTAAAAGGGAAAAGGTCAAATTTTTTTTGTGGGGCCCCACTCTGGTTTTGGAAATAGGGGTCTGTTGGGCCCGGTGAAAAGGGAGGGCCAATGTAATCAAATTTTTCCTACAGAGTTGTACCTTTTGTTTTGGAAACTTTTTTGTCCGTTTCTGGAAAAAAATGACAAGCCCTTGTGTGTCAATTAGGGTTTTCCTCCTTTTTTGTTTTTAGGCAGAGCAAAAAATCATCCACCCTATTGGGTCAAATGTGGATGCAAACAAGAAAAAGGGGGTCCCGAAAGTAACGGAATGGGGAAAAACGCCCCAACATAAAAATAACTGAAAATTGGGGGGGTGCCAATTGGAAACTGCATGAGAATTGGGGACGGGTTCGGGGCTTTCGGGATGCAATGGGGGCCCCGACCTCATTGATGACCCTTTTGGGCTTGCACAATCCCCCATTGTTTTTTTTCCTTTCCCCCTTTTTGATTGGATGGATTGGGGTGTTAAAAGGACTGCTGGTTTTTTGTAATGACCTCCTGCTTCAAAAAAGACTTTAATTGTTGACTATGCCATTTCAAAAAAGGCCTTAATGGGTAATGGGGCCTAATTTGGGGAATCTACAATTGGCACAATTCAAAGTATTTTTAAGGAATTTTAGCCATCCGGGCCCACTTCAGGAATCAACATTACAAAAAATGGTTTAGGACCATTTTTGCAACATTAACAGAACTTCAGGGTTTGTTTAAAGTCCTCTTCTCTGCTGGTAGGTCATTAACCAAGCAGCATCAAACAGGTACAACCCCGGTCCTCCGTAAAATTGGCGGGAAATTGCAAGTGAATTTTCCCTCCGGGGGGCAAAGTGGTGCACCCCCAAACTTAGAAAATCTCTTCCCAAATAAGCTCAGTGGGGCATCTGCTGACATGATGAATTATGGGTTTAGTGGGGGATTGGGGCCAAAAGTGCCGAGGTTTTGAGACAAAAGGATATCTTTTGGATTTACCCCTTTTCACCTTTCACAGACACGGGTTTCGGGGTTTGCTGGAAAAAACTCAGTTGTTTAAAAAGGGGATCTCCCCACCTTTGTCCCAAAAAGGCAAAGGGACCTTTTTTCCTCTACTTCCCAAGTTTAAACCCTAGGCCCTTTTGGGGAAAAGATGCTTTTCTTTGGAAAAAAAAAGGGTTAGAAAAATCGATGGCAGTCTGGAGGGGCCCCAAATTTTCCAAGGGTCCCCCAAATTTTCCCCGTCTAGTCAAAATTGTTCTTTTGGGGCTTTAATGGGTTAATTTTTGGGCTTCCCTTCGCGGTTTTTTGGGACTGTCCCTTTAAATAAAAGCCCCCTTTTTTTGACAATTGAAAAAATCTAATTTTTCAAACCCCTGTTGGGAATAAAAAAGGGGGGGCAAATTTTAGAAAGTTTTTACCCCCCCCCCTTTGAGGGGGTTTTAAACACCGAGAAATTTAGGAGAGGCATAGACATAGGGGGAAGCGTACATGTAACCCCTTCCCCTTTTCTTTCCAAAATTTTAATCCCTTTTTCTTTGTTTTAAAAATTTTAATTTTATCAACTTTTTCCCTTTCTTTTCCTTTTGGCCCTTTTTTAAATTTATCTCAATCATATAAACTCATTAGGTTTCCCGGGCATCTTCATTGACTTTTTTTGGGCAATTGAAAAGGTTTAACCCCGGTATACAAATTTACAACAACCTTGGACAAAAGTTTTTCCCAAAATTTAAAAGGTTGTATTTCACGTATAGTTTTTTAAATTTTTTATCCCCCCTATTTTTTAACAAGGGTTTTTTAAACTATAATGGAATTTCCCCTACAGACTCTTTTTTCCCCCTTTGTAACATTAATTTGCTTTCCCCAAACTGGGCCCCCTTTTTTTAAAATTTATCAAAAAAAAAAAATTTTGGTTATTAATTTTTTTATGTTATCTGAACATCACTTTTAAAAAAACTGGGGCAAAAACCCCCAAAAAGCCCTTTTTTTTTTAAGGGATTCTTGGGGGTTCAGCTGGTTTTTTAAAATACAATGCAAAAAATTTTACAATGTTTTCCCGTCCAAACATGTTGTAGGTGATACGCATCTTATTTATCAAATCCCCCGGGTTCCTGTGGGTTTTTTTTGTAATCCCCAACCTTTTTTTAGCTAACTGCAATAAAACAATTTTGGGGCAAAAGGCCTTTTCCCGGGCCCCCTCCCTTCCCTTTTTGTGGGGGTGAAAAGGAAAAAGTAAAAGGGTTTAACTTCTCTGCTCCCGTTTCCTTTTTTGCTTCAACTTTCTTATCTTTCTTGTCCCCCCCCCCTTTATTATGTTGCAGGGATCTTATGTGTATACCCCGGTCCTATTAATTTGGGCTTTTTGCAAAATGTTTTCCCTATGCAGGTGGAAATTTCTGTTAAAATATGATGCTGAAATTTTTTTTTGGGAATGGGAGTGTATGTTCCCCGTAATTGAAGGATCCCTCTCCCCAATGGATTCTTTTCCCCTTTGATGGGGGGGTAAAATACACTCCTTGGGCCCCCCTTTTAGAGATTCTTTTAAAAAGGGCACTTGGGGTTAAACCCCATTTAAAAAGGGAGGGGAAACCTAGGCAGGGGCAGGGGAAAATTCCTTCAATACCAAACGATGTTTTTTGGAGGTTTGCAATGAAGTTTCTGCTCGGGTAGAGGGGCTGGTGCAGGGCACTTGAAGATCTTTTTGCGAGTGCTACTTAAAGGGCTTTTCTTAAAATTTTAAACCGCAAAGCTCTTAAATAAGCAAGTAAAAATGTCATCCTCAGCATCATCCCACAAATATACATTAGCTTTTGGGGGTTTATCAATATTTTTTTGGGCTGAACCCCCATCCCGAAGGTTTTTGGGGTAGCATCAAAGGTGTACAGTGTCAGTGGTGTTTAAAGATGGGCTTGTCAGTGTTATCTGAGGTGTCCCCCTTAAGCTAACAACTGCAAAAATTGGGTTCACCTATCCAATTGCAAAACATTTTCCCTTTCTTTCTGTTTTAAAAACAAAACTATCTCTGGAATGTCTCTAAATCCCAAAGTACCTTTTTGAGGTAAATCAGGGGATAAAACAATCGCCCTTTACTCCAAAAATGAAAGTAAGGCTACCCTAATTTTTTTGCATATTGGGTTTTAGGCCCTTTCCCCCGTTATATAGGATGTACTTATTCCCATCTGGGGGACAACAACTTGTTTTTTTCTGCAATTTTATGACACATTCCCCATGTTTTTTAAAATCCTTATTAAAACCCAAGGGAAAAACCCACCTCGTCAATGGACTAAAAAAATGTTATAGCCTCCTATAAAACCTTTTAAATGAAAGGGACTCCTTGCTCATTTACACTTTTTATATTTCTTAAAAAAATTTGCCAAGTGGCCAATTTTTCTTAATTTCCTTGTTGTTTAAACAAACAATACAAAGACAATTCTCAAATGAAAAATTTTAAAAATTTCTACTTCTATGGGGAGACTTATTTTTAGTAAACAGTTATACTAACACAAGGAAATAAATTTAATTTTTGGGGGGGGAAAAATAACCATTAAACACAACCAAAAAAAAGTAGGTAAAAAAAAAGCAACAAAAAAAAAAATTTGTGCATACACAATGCAAAAAAAACCATTTTGAAGTAAGCTAAATTAAACCACCGCTTGAGGGGAAACCCGCCCCCAAAAAGAAGAAAAAACAGAGAAGACAAAACAAAAAAAAAGCCCAGCCAATTTAAAAACACTGGAAAACAAGACAAAAAAAACCCAAATTCAGTAAAAAAAAAACGGTACTTTTTTCACTTTTTAAAACAAAACGCAAATTTGGGCAATTTTTTTATCTCAAAACCCGAACTTTTACAAACTCAATAAAACTTTTAAAATCAAAAATATAAAACCCAAATTGATTTTTTGGGAACGGGGAGAGGGAAATAAAAGAGAAACCCTCATCACAAAAACAACAGGATCCAACACCTTTTTGCAGAGAACTATGGAAATTTTGGTGGCAAAAAGCTCACCGTGCTACAGATCCCCGGGTTTTTCAAAGCAAAGGGGTTTCTTGCCTATCCCCCTTTTCCCCTCCGGGGAAAAGTTTTTTAATCCCCATTCACGGCACCAAAAATTTTAGATAAACTTTTTCTTTTGCAACCTCCTGTCTCCCACGGACCCTTTAAAACAAAACAATGCACTGTGATTTTTTCAAAAGATTAGAATCCTTTTTTATGGACTTTACATTATTTTTTTAAAGGGGAATAGCGTGATCAACAAAGAAGGGAACATATTACAATCCAATCAAAGATAAGTTTTAAAGCATAAATAAAAAGGTTTTTAACCCCAAACATTTTCTTTAAAGTAAAGATTTTCCCTTTAATTAAAAAAATCATGACACCTCCCATCTACCAAAAAATAAAAATGAATACCTTTACAACTGCCTTTGTTACACAAATCTAATAACCTTAAACAAGCAGCAGCTAAGACCTTTTAAATTTAAATGCAATGGCCTTTAACGATCCCCTAGACCAAAATTTATGATTTTGATGAACAGAACATGCCTTGAAACCTAACCGAAATTTTATTTCAGAATAAAAACACAAAAATTTAAGTTTGAAAAAGACAAGATGGATGCCATAAATTAAAATGCTGAAATTATCAAACTTATATTCAATTTTGTTTCACCTGCCTCAGCTACTATTCTGATGCTGCCATCCGGCTGATGCCATACATCTGCTGCCAGTTGCTCCATCTGCCTCCCACCATCTTTCCAGGGAATGGTATTGCCACCCGCCTCCACACTCTGTCATTGTTCCACTCTCTGACCTCATGCTGCTGCTGCTGCTGCCGCCACCTCTACACTCTGACATTGTGCCACTCTCTGACCTCATGCTGCTGCTACTGCTGCCGCCTCCTCCACACTCTGTCATTGTGCCACTCTCTGACCTCATGCTGCTGCTGCTGCTGCTGCCATCACCTCCACACTGTGTCATTCGGCCAATCTGTGACCTAATGCAGCTGCTGTTGCTGCTGTCACCTCCACACTGTGTCATTGTGCCACTCTATGACCTCATGCTGCTGCTGTTGCTGCCGTCACCTCCACACTGTACCATTGTGCCACTCTATAACCTCATTTTGCTGCTGTTGATGCCGTCACCTCCACACTGTGTCATTGTGCTAATCTGTGGGCTCCTGCTGTTGTTGCCACCTCCAGAACTTGTCATTGTGTCTCTCTATGACCTCATGCTGCTGCTGCTGATGCTGCTGCCGGCGAACACGGCGAATCGAATTTTTTGAGAAATTCGCCCATCTCTACTTGTGAACATTTGATAAGAAATTAAAGATTGACACCATTAATATATGATCACATTTTTGTTGACTAATAACAGACACTGCCAATCCCTAGTTCAGCAAATTACTCAACTCCAATTGGAATTTTGTGGTGGTATAAAAGGTAAATGAATTAGAAGTTACTTAATCATTTAAAATCTGATTATCAAGAGAGATATTTAGCCCCTTATTCATCAATAAGATTGATCCCTTCCTGTCTACGGCATGCATAAGGTCTTTATTCCTTTTCAGAGACCACATAACATGGTTTCTATTACATTTCAAAATGTATAAGCAAGTTGTATTAAAATGAGTATTTGTATACTTCACTTTTTGAGAATGTAAATGAATAAAATCAGACTGGATCAATTCCTGAAAACTATCCAAAATCTCAGGTTTCAATTGTAAAGGATAAAAAATGCTTATTTGATGTTTTTAACTCTAATTTTGACTATACTATGTATAATACATATCCTCTGCTTCACATTATAAATCCTGTAAAGTCTGAAAAAATTTATTTGAAAGTAATCAGATAATATTAATTGTCACCCAGATCTGACATTATTTTTCACCTATTCAAAATAATTTCACACCAATATTTTGGACCAAAATGTAGGTGTACAGTGTTGCATTTTAAGCATCACCTCTTTGCAGCTAATTAATGTTCCCCTCTTTAGCATAACAGAAAGCACATGAGTTTTTTGTTCCAAATTGAATAGGAATTGTGACATTTGGAATATTAGATTTGGCCCAATGGATCATAGATTTATACAAAAAAAATCACATTGATGAAATCTTTGATCTCAGGCAACCTTTGATTGTGAGAAAAACATAATTTCTATATACTGTATAGCTAGCTCAATTGACTTTGAAATGTCAGATTTTTGTCAGATTTCTGTCAGATGAAATCTAGTCTTACTGTAGTGTACTAATTATGTTTAATCCTGCATGATTTTGTCCTAAAAACTGCCAGTGCAATAAGTCCTGAGAGGCTGGATGGGAGGCTGAGGCAGTGCATACACAGTAAACAGACACTTGACCAATTAAAATGAAAGATGCCACATTACAACCACTAAGTTACGTAGCCAAGGTTGCTTCAACTCTGTTATTACTCTTACTTAAAAATCAGTCGTGAATTGTTTGACTTCTTTCTACCTGACTCTCTACTCTATCATGTACCCGACTCTGCTACATTACTGTTACCAAACTATAACTTGACTACGTTTTGACTACTGCTACTTTACTATATATAGTACTTCTGCTACTGTACATAACCACTACCTAACCTAGCTTAATGGCTTTACTTTCCACCTTTGGTAGTGTGTTTGTCTCAGACTGACTCTCATTGCCAATTTCTAACTGCTTGACCATGCTTCTCTATTCTTTGTGTTATATCTAGAGATGGGCGAATCGATTCTAACAAAGTGGAATTTGTTTAGAATTTCAGGAGAACTTTGGTTCTGCACGAAGCCGAAGTTTATGGTACTTTGCGGGAACAAAGCATTTTTTTTTGTAAAATGGCCGCAAGCAC
>JAODAL010019975.1:0-70615 GCA_025379985.1 Phyllomedusa bahiana | reverse complement strand
TCTCAACTTATACCAGTAAAATAATAAAAAGTAATTTATAATAATTATTAAACTATATTAAATTACACAACCTTAATAATAAATTATACAATTTAAAATAAATATAAAATTATAAAATGCCCCAAAAATTTTAAATTGTCTCATATAAAATGTATTTAAAATTCATTTAATCTAAAATTAATTTTAAATTAAATAATATAAATTAATGAAACCAATACAGCATCTGCCATAAATCCCATTCTCAATGATCTGTTTTAGCAGCCATTATCGAATTCTGGCATTCATTTATACGTTTGGCACATTGCTAACGCGCCAAAGTACCGTGGCATGTCAAACACATATGCTAGGCGCCTTGAACCTTAGGCACCATTTATGAGTGCACGTTCACCACTTTCATATATTCATATATTGTGGTTGTGTTCTGGCAGTATAATCAGGTTCCTATGTAGTAGCTTTATTGGTCATGTTGGTCTTGGTATAGTGGGATCTGTTTAATAGCGGTATGATGGTGATATGTAGGGTGAGGTATTTGCCCCTTGTATTATCTAGTAACTTCATGTCCTGGTAAATGTTCGTGGTTGGGAGGTGTAGGGGGCCCCATCCAAAAGTTTTGCTATGGGGCCCAGGCTTAACTAGTTACGCCCCTGATGAGCAGGGGTGCGAGCACATTATGCCTGAGGGTGTGATGAAGCTGACAAAATGAAGCCTCCCTCAAGCTGTGTTAATACCCTCCCTGTTTTGAAACAGAAAATGCTGCGAACTGAGAGAAGGTGGAAGAACTGAGATAGCGAGAAAACTAATTGCTGGCCAATTTATAACATGCTACTCCTCCCTGTTCCTATGGAGACTGCTCCTCTACCTTCAACTGTGTATAACAGTAACCCCTTCTATTGCACAGAATAGCTCAATCATGACCTAGCTTCTTATACACATTAGCATTTCCCAGGGCCCAGGATTTATCTGGAAGTCAGACACTTATGCTAACAGAATCTAAACCTTACTGTACAAATATACATGAATATATCCCAATTATCTCCACATTTATCTATACACATTATAAACACATATTAATGTACATCATAGGTTACATCTGTACATTACAGTGGCCATCCTCCTTATTCCTTCCGATGGGCATTCACTCAGCTATAATCGGAACTACTATATAAGTGAATGGGGAGAATGGAGTCTAGCACTGCCCTCCTCATTCTCTTACGCGATCAGCTTGAAGTTATCTACGAGCCAATCTGTGCAGTGGATCTTCCTTTGTGGGAACACCTCTTTAAAGATTAAAAACCACCAGGGGTGTAGCTATAGTGGGTGTAGAGGTAGCAATCACTAGCAGACCCTGGAGTCTGTGGGGGCCCAAAAAGCCCTCTACAACACAGAAAACCAATATTATAAGTGGTACATGGTTAGGTGAGGGCCCTGCTACAGATTTTGCACTGGGGCCCAGAATCTGGGACAATGTTCCCCAAGCTGGTAATCCTGAGAATTTCTTTAACAGTGCATAAGTAATTTAATTAATATCAATAATGTAGGCTCTTTAAAAGCGAGATGTGAGAAATATTGATCTAGCACATACCTATTTTCATAATGCCTTATATTTATTTATTTCTGCTATATATTATATTATATATATATATATATATATATATATAATATATAAATATATTATATATATATATTATATAAAAATATAAAATATATATATATATTTACATAAAAAATTGTATTGTTTACCTAGGGCTCCAGAGGATGCACCTATCAAAGAAAAACTACTGTTTGCAAGCTCAAAATCATACCTAAAACAAACATTGACAGGTATGTATATAATGAGAGGGGAAAACATGAAAGTAAACACATCACACAAAACTACTAAATAAAATGTATCTACAATAATGCTGTTATATTGATAGCACTTGTATTGTTTTATCAATCCCTATCCAGTTTATAAATAAGGGCATACTAGATGAGCAGCAATAAAAGGAGTATAAACAGGTGCCTAGACCAAGTTGAATCAACTGTCAAAATCCTTAAAGGGGTTGTCTCATCTCAAAATTTCATAGGATGCATGAAGGAAATAATGCTGCTTTGCTTTGTCACTTACTGGTCAAGCTGTCTGTAATTAGCATATGAGCTCCTTGTATTAAGACTTCTCTGTTTATTATGTTTATTAGTCTAGATTAGCTAAATTACCTTCTACCAGGACAGGAGAAGCTGCTGAGCTAAAGTAAACAGTAATTACTGTCTTTTGTCTGAAAGATCAGATAACACACAAACTCTCACTGCCAGCTGCGACCTGTGTGATGACGTCACTCCCTGCTATCAGATAGAACAACAGCAGGGGAGAAGGAGTACACAGGTCGGTCACTAGAGAAACCAGAAAGCCCTCAGAAGGTGATAAAATCACTTGTAGCTCCTTAACAAAAAAAGATGAACAAAGCAATATATTTGGAAAACGTCTTCATTTAGGGTTCCCTACATTTTGAAAGCTTTTCTTTGTAGTGAGACAACCCCTTTAATTATGTTACAGTTAACTTTTTTGTTACCTAGAATAAGCAACAAGATGTGTGCATGATGGACATAGTGAGTGGTAGAGTTTGAGAATATTAGACTTAGGATATTTTCTGATAAGCTTTGAAGGTATGACAAATTATTTTGTATAATGTGGAAATATATTTATACATATAAAATAATTACTACTAGTGATGAGCAATTACATCGACTATCGTCATCGGGTCGATAGTCGATATCGTCAATTATCATGACAATATCCGATAGTCGATAATAGATTATCGCCTATGACCATTAAAGTCTATGGGAGAGGAACAACACCTTCATTCTTACACCCAAACAGGTGAGCAGACGCTGGAATTAACATCCACAACAGTAAACTGGATATGTGCTACATCTTAGGCAACACACTTATGTTATAAAAGTCACAGAAAAAAGGCACAGACCATTCACTATCTTGTACCACAGCATGACCCTTAAACCTGCACGACCCACAAGGCAGTATTATTTGAACCATCATTTTACTTGAACTGGACATTGATTATCCATGTCCTGGGCCACAGCATGAGCCCCAAACCTGCATGACCCCCAGATTAAAAAAGTGCCAGAAAAAGGAGTCTTTTAACCACCATTTTAGTTGAACTGGACATTGACTATATCTGTCCTGGACCGCAGTATGACCATTAAACCTGTCTGACCCACAGATTAAAAAGTGCCGGAAAAAGGAGTCTTTCAACCAAGAGTTTTTGACAGTCTCTTATTAAAAGACGGCAAATCACAGCTATTCTTAAATCCCTCTAATTTCCTACAGCCAACTAGGATAAGAAACGGAAATGTGGGCTGGTGGAAGAACCGTAAGACAAAATCAACAGTGTTCCTCCTTCAGTCCCAGGAATTTACAAATGCCCAGTAGGACTAGGAATTGATAGTTTTCAACAAAATATCATACAAGTGCGCTATCTGCGCAAAAACTGAGATTCACCAAGCGCAATAAAACTATTCAGAAGTTACACGGATGAGAAATTGCGTTTTCTGCAGCAATGACAAACGAGAACAGTTGCTAGAAAATTTTTCAGAATTGTCGTACAATTGGCTATTTGAAAAAAACTAGGGCCCGCAACCACGTGCAATACAGCTAATTTAAAAGTTATACGGATAACAAACAGTGGTTTTTTGCACCAATGAAATACACCAACGTAACTACGAAATTTCTGTATCCAAATTTAAGTACAAGGTGGCTATTTGAAAAAACTGGGGCGAACCAAAGTGAAAATACAGCTTTTTAAAATGTTATACGGAAAAGAAAAGGAGGTTTTTTACACCAAAGAAATACACCTGCAATTACTAGGAAATTTCTGTATCCTAATATAAGTACAAGATGGGTCTTTGAACAAAACTGGGCTGCGCCTGTCACGGGTGCCTCCGCTCCTCGTGGGCGCACCCGTGTCTGCCCTCCCGGGTGTGTACCGGGTCCGGGTGCGCGAGGGCTGGCCGCGGACGAGCGGCCGGTCCCGCAGCACACAGGGACTCACCTGACCTCGGTCCTGTCCTGTCCGCGCCCTCTGCCGGCCGAGGCGCGCGTGCCCGTTCTCTAAGGCGCGCGCTCGTCCTCTGAGATTTAAAGGGCCAGCGTCCCGTTAATTGGCTAATTGCCAAAACGCCTCCTCAAATTTAAGGTTACGCTCCCTGTCACTCCTTCTGGATCAAATGTTGCCTCGTGCCTTAGCTAAAGCGTTCCCTAAGTATATTCTCGCCTTACCGTGTACCAGACCTCTTGCTACGTTTCTCGACTCCGAACCTCTGCCACCAGCCCTGACCTTCCTGCCTGTCCATGACCACGAACCTTTGCCGCCTGCCCTAACCTCCTGCCTGCCACGACTACAATTCTCGGACTACGACTCTGTACCACGCTGCACCTCGGCTGCCACCGCAAGCAAGTCACTTCAGGGGAAGCGACCTCGTAGCCTCACGCCGCAGCAAGTCCATACCGCTTTGCGGCGGGCTCTGGTGAAAACATGGGGCTACTTAGATTCTGTTCCCTGGCATGGCTTAACTACCATCGCTTGCGGTGGTCCAGCGGATCCACTACTCAGCCGTTACAGTTAGATCCAGCCATGGATCCCGCCAAGGTGCCTCTGCCAAGCATCTCAGATCCCACGTCCATTGTCGCCCAACAGTCGCAGCAGATATCGCAACAAGCTCAGCAACTGGGACAGCTGTCCGCCATGATGCACCAACTCCTGGCGTCCCAGCAGCAGCAACCTGTCTCTGCGCCGGTGTCTTCTTCTATCCCGGCCATCTCACTGGCAACCATGGGTCCGAAGCTTCGCCTTCCACTGCCTTCCAAGTTTGATGGGGACTCGAAGCTCTGTAGAGGTTTCGTCACGCAGTGCTCCATGCACGTGGAGTTGATGGCCGACCGGTTTCCCACTGAAAGGCAAAGGTGGCGTTCGTGGTGAGTCTGCTTTCCGGGAAGGCCCTAGCCTGGGCGATGCCTCTTTGGGACCGGAATGACCCTGTGACCGCAGATCTACAGGCAGTCCTCACAGAATTCCGCAGCGTTTTCGAGGAGCCTGCGCGAGCATCTTCTGCGGAGACGGCGCTACTAAATCTACGCCAAGGGGACTCCTCTGTAGGGGATTATTTAAGAAGGGTCTGTCAAGCAGAGTAAAGGACGCCCTCGCAGCCAGAGATCTCCCACCGTCGTTGAGTGAGCTCATCCATCTAGCCACTCGCATAGACGTGCGTTTTGCGGAGAGACAGCAGGAGCTCCATCAGGAACAGGACTTGGCACAACCCCGCCGTTTATCTCGTCTGGCTCCAGTATTTCAGAGATCTCTGCTGCCTCCTCCACAGTCGTCCACTGAAGAACCCATGCAGGGGGACCGGCTCACTTGTCGGAGTCGGAACTTTTCCCATCGCAGGCTGGAGAATCTCGGGCCTCTACTGCGCCAGTCCGGACCATTTTCGCAGGAGTTGTCCGCAGCGTCCTCAGCGCCGGGAAACGCTCGCACCTAGGGGCTGTAGGAGAGGCGTCCCTGGGTGCTCAGCACTCCTCTCCACGACTGTTGTTGCCAGGGGGAGGTAACCACGGAAGCGGGCCCATCTCTACGGGCCTCTGCCTTCCTGGACTCGGGCTCCGCCGGGGAACTTTATTCATGCCGCTCTGGTGTCACGTTACCGCTTGCCGGTGACCCGTCTGGAAAAGCCGTTGCTTATCTCTTCCGTCAGTGGGGAGCTCCTCAGCGACTCCATTCAGTTTATCACCAGGCCAGTTACCCTCCATGTTGGGGTCCTGCACACTGAGAAGATCTCCTTCCACGTTCTGCCTCGCGCTTCTTCGGCGATCCTGTTGGGGCTACCCTGGTTGCAACGCCACGCCCCTACGCTTGACTGGAAGACAGGCGAAGTCCTTCGTTGGGGTTCGGAGTGCCAGGAACTTTGTTTGGTGGAAACCACGCCCGGTGTCCATCTCTCCCCCCCCATTCGTCGCAGGTTTCTACAGGGTCTGCCAGCGGAGTACCAGGATTTTGGAGATGTGTTCTCGGAGAGACAGGCTGGGAAGTTACCTCCTCATCGGCCGTATGACTGTCCCATAGACCTTCTTCCCGGAACCAGCCCCCCACTGGGTAGAGTCTATCCTCTCTCTGTGCCCGAGACCCAGGCGATGTCGGCCTACATACAGGAGAATTTGTCAAAAGAATTCATACGCAAATCCTCCTCGCCTGCCGGAGCCGGTTTCTTCTTCGTCCAGAAAAAAGACGGTTTGCTTCGCCCTGGCATTGATTACAGAGGGCTAAACAAGATCACGGTGAAAATCGCTACCCTCTACCCCTGATATCTGAGCTTTTCGACTGCCTCCGTGGAGCCAGGGTCTTCACCAAATTAGATCTACGTGGAGCCTACACCCTCATCAGAATTCGTGAGGGGGATGAAATGAAAACGGCAATTCAACACCGGGATGGGCATTTCGAATATCTCGTGATGCCTTTGGGGCTGTGCAACGCCCAGCCGCTTTTCCAGAGTTTGTCAATTTGACGTTTTTCGGGACTTTGCTGTACACCTGCGTCAATTGTATACTTGGACGATATTTTGATTTTTTCTCCTGACCTACAGACCCACCAGAGACAAGTACGCCAGGGCCTACTACGCCTGCGGTACAACGACTGTAAAGTCAAGTTGGAAAAGTGCTGCTTTCCCCCAGGCCAGCCTTCCTTTCCTGGGGTACATAGTCTCTGATTGAGGTCTTCAGATGAACCCTGCGAAACTCTCTGCGATCCAGCAGTGGCCGGAAAACGGCTGGGGCGTTGCACAGCCCAAAAGGCATCACGAGATATTCGAAATGCCCATCCCGTGTGTTGAATGCCGTTTTCCACCATCCCCCTCACAATTCTGATGAGGTTGTAGGCTCCACGTAGATCTAATTTGGTGAAGACCCTGGCTCCACGGAGGGAGTCGAAGAGCTCAGATATCAGGGGTAGAGGGTAGCGATTCTTCACCGTGATCTTGTTTAGCCCTCTGTAATCAATGCACGGGCGAAGCGGCGATTCAACGATTTTTAGGATTCGCCAACTACTACCGGCAGTTTATTCCCCACTTTTCTACATTGGTGGCTCCCATCGTGGCTCTCACCAGGAAGAATGCTAATCCTAAATGTTTTCCCCCATCTGCCCAGGAAGCGTTTCTCCCAATAAAGCCTGCGTTCTCCTCCCCCACCTATTTTGGTCCGTCCGGATCCAGAGAGACCCTTCAGCCTTGAGGTAGATGCCTCTTCCGTGGGAGCAGGGGCCGGGCCTGACCCAGAAGGGCCTAAAGGAAGACCGTCCCCATGCGTTTCTTTTCAAAACCTTCTCTTCGGCAGAACGAAATTTTGCCAATTGGAGATCGGGAGCTGTTGGCCATAAAATTAGCCCTAGAGGAGTGGGGGGCATCTCTTGGAGGGGGCTCGACATCCGTTTGACGTCCCTTTTCAGACCACACGAAAACTGCAATACCTGCAGACGCTCAGCGCCTAAATCCTCGCCAGCCCGTTGGTCTCTTTTTTTCTCTCTTTTGATTTTAAGATACACTTCCGTCTGGCCGAGAAAAATGTCAAGGCGGATGCTCTCCCCGTGCTTCTGACATTACCGAGAGGAACCATAAACTCAGCACATCATTGCTCCTGAACGACTGGTCCACATGGCTCCTGTGGATTCTCCGTAGCGTTCCTCCGGGCAGAACCTATGTGCGCCTCGCACTCCCGGAAGAGAATTTTGGGTTGGGGGCACAGCTCTCTTCTAGCCGGTCATCCCGGGTGGGGAAAATCCTATGCCCCATCTCGCGACACTATGGGGGCCAACTCTGCTCCAAGATGTCAAGGATTTGTTCTTTCCTGTACCCCCTTTGTGCCCGAAACAAGGTCCCACGCCCTAGGCCCACAGGTCCATAGTCCCTCTGCCTGTTCCGGAGGCTCCAAAGGACACACCCTAGGCATGGACTTCATCATGGACCTACCCTCTTCCTCGGGGAACTCCGTCATCTGGGTGGTCACTGACCGATTTTCAAAAATGTCCCACTTTGTGCCGCGGGCCCGGTCTCCCTTCAGCTCCCCCAAATTTGGGGGGCTATTTTTTCCAGCACATTTTCGCCTGCATGGTTTACCAACCCAAAATCGTTCCCCGATCGAGGCGTCCAATTTGTCTCTAAATTCTGCGTGCCCCGTGTTCCCCGGTTGCAAATCAAGCTCGATTTTTCCTCCGCATATCATCCCCAGACAACGGGCAGGTGGAGAGGGTAAACCAGATCTTGGGGAGTATCTACGGCACTTCGTGTCCCGGGACGTCAGGACAACTGGTTTCCAAATTGCTTTCTTGGGCCGAGTTCCCCATATAATCACCGGGACCCGACTCTACTGGCCGCTCTCCCATTTCTTGTGGTCTTTCGGGCATCACCCGCGCCCTCCCCTCCCTTGGCTTCTGCCTCCGAGGTCCCCGCCGTGGACAACCAGTTTAGGATATCAATGTCATCTGGCGAGAGAAACCCGACAAGCCTTACTCCAGGCTTCAGCCCGCATGAAAACGCAAGCTGACAAGAGGAAAGACCTTCCCCAATATTCCTCCCAGGGGATAAAGTGTGGCTCTCTTCTAGATACATACGATTCAAGATCCCTAGCTTTAAACTGGGTCCGCGGTTTCTGGGAATACTGCGACAACTGAACCCGGTGTCCTATAAACTCTGCCTGCCGCCGTCTCTCCGGGTTCCTAACGTATTTCATGTCTCCCTCCTAAAGCCGCTGGTCCTGAACCGGTTCTCCCAGAGGAGCGCTGCTCCGTCTCCGGTGTTAGAATCCGCTGATGTCTTTGAAGTGAAGGACATCTTAGATATGAAGACCATCAGGGTAAGCGATTTTTTCTTGTAGATTGGAGGGGCTTCGGCCCCCAAGAGAGGTCCTGGGAACCGGAGTCCAATATCCTGAACCGAGACCCCGATCCGCAATTCCTTCGGCCTAAGAAGAGGGAGACCTACGGGGGGAGGGTACTGTCATGGGTGCCTCCGCTCCTCGGCCCGCGGGCCGTGGGCGCACCCGTGTCTGCCCTCCCGGGTGTGTGCCGGGTCCGGGGCGCGACGCTGGCCGCGGGACGAGCAGCGGTCCCGCAGCACACAGGGACTCACCTGACCTCGTTCCTGTCCCATCCGTGCCCTCTGCCGGCCGAGGCGCACGTGCCCATTCTCTAAGGCGCGCGCTCGTTCTCGGAGATTTAAAGGGCCAGCGTCCCGTTAATTGGCTAATTGCCAGACGCTTCCTCTATTTAAGGTTACGCTCCCTGTCACTCCTTGCTGGATCTATGTTGCCTCGTGCCTTAGCTAAACCGTTCCCCAAGTATATTTCTCGCCTTACCGGGGTTTTCCCGACCTCTTGCTACGTTTCTCCGACTCCGAACCTCTGCCCCAGCCCTGACCTTCCTGCCGTCCACGGGCCACGAACCTTTTTCCGCCTGCCCTGACCTCCTGCCTGCCACGACTACGATTCTCGGACTACGACTCTGTACCACGCTGCACCTCGGCTGCCACCGCAAGCAAGTCACTTAAGGGGTAGCGACCTGGTAGCCTCATGCCGCAGCAAGTCCATCCCGCTTTGCGGCGGGCTCTGGTGAAAACTGGGGGCTACTTAGATTCCGTTCCCTGGCGTGGCTTAACTACCATCGCTTGCGGTGGTCCAGTGGATCCACTACTCAGTCGTTACAGTGCCAAAGTGAAAAAAACCTAATTAAATTGTGTACGGATAATAAAAGGTGGGTTTTGCACCTATAAAATACAACATCAATTACTAGCAAATTTCTGTATCCTCATGTAAGTACAAGGTGTGTCTTTGAACAAAACTGGGCTGCGCCAAAGTGAAAAAACCTAATTAAATTGTGTACGGATAATAAAAGGTGGGTTTTGCACCTATAAAATACAACAGCAATTACTAGCAAATTTCTGTATCCTAATGTAAGTACAAGGTGGGTCTTTGAACAAAACTGGGCTGCACAAAGTGAAAAAAACCTAATTAAATTGTGTACGGATAATAAAAGGTGTTTTTTGCACTTATGACATACACCTGCAGTGACTAGAAAAGTTCTGTATCCGAATGTAAGTACAAGGTGGGTCTTTGAACAAAACTGGGCTGCACAAAATACAAGGTACTATTTTACCAAAAACTGGCCAAAAAACTGGTAAAAAAAGCTATTTCAATGCAGGTTCAAAGAAGTCTGGGCTGCACAATATACACTCTCCTTTCAAAAGCCTGCCTGCCTGCATGTCTGTCTGTGTTCGCCCGGATCCCTCCGCTCTCCCTCCCTACCCACGGCTGTACAGCACTAGATGCTTCTTTAAAAGTCTCAGCCTAACTAACTAATAACTGAAATTCTCTAATCTACCTATGTTCTAATGTTCACAGCTAAAAGCATAGTGGTCTGTCTGAACAAAGAGAACTGTGTCGCTGAGCTATATTGAGGAGAAAGCTAACGTCTTATGAGACACAGTGACACACTGATGCTGAACAGGAAGGGCTGTTCTATGTAAAACGAGGTCATGTGATTTTTCCAGCCAATGACAACCATACACATCACAGTCATGACGTCACACACCCAGCACACCCTGCTCTATGCTCTAAGCTGATTTGCTGCCCGCCAAAATGACAGGAAGCACTGAAAATGGCGCAATAGTAATAAATTATGCGCAGATTCTCACCTAAATTATCGCGTGATCGGAAAAAATTCCGATCAACCTAAAAACCGTGCGGATTTCAACTTTGTCGATTATAATCACTCAACACTAATTACTAATAATATCTGCTTGTTAATAGTATTTGTTTGGATTCGATAAGCACCAAGAGCTATTACGGTATCTTTGGGTAATAATAGGTGTCCAATGATTTTAGTTTTGTTTTGCATTTCGCATTCCAAGCCCATTTTATAGAAACCTGTGGTCATCTGAATTATTTTCAACAGAACTGCATGGATCAAGGTGTTACGACCATAATATGGGTCTCAAAGTGGCTGGAACTGTCAGTACCTAGATGTGTGAAAAGTGCAGCTCTCAGTACTGGGTGCCTGGGGGTGTACATTGAAATTAATATAATGAGTATCTTACAAAATGTCACTTTACCTGCAGCATTGTTGAGCATTCACCTTGAGATACTTCCACAACAGCAAATCATCTTTCAACCACATGTACCTAACCATATTAAGGCTCCCTATAACAGCAACTATCTACAATCGATATAAAAAATACTTTTAATGTATGTTTCCCCGGACACTGTATTAGGGATATATTATAACCTCAAAGAGGTTTTCTCACTACAATGACTAGCTTTTAAGATGTAGTGAAAGGTAATTTCTAAATACATTGCTTTGTTGATTTTTATTTGGTCAGGAGATAAAGAAGATTTTATCTCCTCTGAGAGCACACAAGTTACTGACCACCTCTCCCCTCCTCTACCTGCTCTATCTCTTATTGCTCTAAGCTATCATCTCTCTGACCATGGGGAGTCACCTCACGCAAAGTCTTATCTCTAACTACAGACTTTGAAAACTAAGTAAACACTCTTTAGAGCTCTGACGCCTGTGTAATACACTTTATAAATCTCTTGCACTCATGATAGTGTAATAGGAATAGCTAGGAACAGCAGAGCTTACAGTGGGTATGGAAAGTATTCAGACTTCTTTACATTTTTTACTCTTTGTTTGATTGCAGCCATTTGGTAAGATCAAAAAAGTTAATTTTTTTGCTCATTAATGTACACTCTGCACCCTATTTTGAAAGAAAAAAACAAATGTAGATATTTTTGCAAATTTATTAAACAAGAAAAACTGAAATATCACATGGTCATAAGTATTCAGACCCTTTGCTGTAAAATTCATATTTAACTCACATGCTGTCCATTTCCTTCTGATCCTCCTTGAGATGGTTCCTACTCCTTCATTGGAGTCCAGCTGTGTTTAATTAAACTGATTGGACTTGATTAGGAAAGGCACACACCTGTCTATATAAGACCTCACAGCTCACAGAGCACATGAGAATCATGAGATCTAAGGAACAGCTCAAGGAGCTCAGAGACAGAATTGTGGCAAGGCACAGATCTGGCCAAGGTTACAAAAGAATTTCTGCAGCACTCAAAGTTCCTAAGAGCACAGTGGCCTCCATAATCCTTAAATAGAAGAAGTTTGGGACAACCATAGCTCTTCCTTGACCTGGCCGTAAAGCCAAACTAAGCAATCATGGGAGAAGAGCCTTAGTGAAAAAAGTAAAGAAGAACCCTAAGATCACTGTGGCTGAGCTCCAGAGATGCAGTAGGGAGATGGGAGAAAGTTCCACAGTCAACTATCACTGCAGCTCTCCACCAGTCGGGGCTTTATGGCAGTGTGCCGACAGAAGCCTCTCCTCAGTGCAAGACATAGGAAAGACCACATACAATTTGCAAAAAAACACACGAATGACTTCCAGACTATGAGACATAAGATTCTCTGGTCTGATGAGACAAAGATTTAACTTTTTGGTGTTAATTCTAAAAAAACAGGCACTGCTCATCACCTGCCCAATACAATCCCAACAGTGAAATATGGTGTTAACAGCATCATGCTATGGCAGTGTTTTTCAGCTGCAGGGACAGGACAACTGGTTGCAATTGAAAGAAAGATGCATGCGGCCAAGTACAGAGATATCATGGATAAAAACCTCTTCCAGAGTGCTCTGGACCTCAGACGGGGCAGAAGGTTCATCTTCCAACAAGACAATGACCCTAAGCACATAGCTAAAATAACAAAGCAGTGGCTTAAGAACAACTCTGTGCCCCTTCTTGACTGACCCAGCCAGAGCCCTGACCTAAACCCAATTGAGCATCTCTGGAGAGACATGAAAATGGCTGTCCACCAACATTCACCATCCATCCTGGGGGAACTGGAGAGGAGCTGCAAGGAAGAATGGCAGTGGATCCCCAAATCCAGGTGAGAAAAACATGTTGCATCATTCTCAAGAAGACTCATGGCTGTATACTCATGGCAAAAGGGTGCTTCTACTTAATACTGAGCAAAGGGTCTGAATACTTAAGATAATGTGATATTTCAGTTTTTCTTTAATAAATTTGCAAAAATATCTACATTTGTTTTTTTCTTTCAAGCAGAGTGTAAATTAATGATAAATAAATGAACTTTTTTGATCTTACCAAATGGCTGCAATGAAACAAAGTGAAAAATATAAAGGGGTCTGAATACTTTCCGTACCCACTGTATGGGTATGATCACACGACTTATTATGGGGCGCATTTCGCCGCGTATTTCGCGGCATACTGCTCTCTAATACGAGTGAGATGCGCCCCATAATTACGGTAATCCATAGAGAACTATGGATTACGCCTCCTCCCTGCTCGTACAATTCGATCGTATTGTATGCGTGGGGAGATAAGTGACATGTCACTTATACGCGGAGCTTTCGCGCTGCGGGAAATGCATGTCTATGGGGCCGGCGGCCTGCCGACCCCCTGCGTCGCGGGAGTACGCGCCTATCAGCGCGACTCCCAAATAACAAAAATGCAGGATTTACTGTACGCCGTGTGAACATAACCAATTTGTCAATAACTGCTGTAGATACATCCACAGCCTGACCAGGAAGTACAAGTCTAAAGCTGGTTGTAGCTCTGTGAAACTGCATGGTGAGAAAACCCCTTAAAGGCATTAGTTCTTTGGTAGAATATCTCTGTAATATAACACTGTTCCCATGCACCAAATGATAGTAAACAACGTGCCTACAGCTTCGCAGTACAGAACTTAGGAATTCTATGCAGTATTGCAAGAACAGGTCTCTGTTAGGTTGGAAAGCAGCTCCACCAAAGTTGCCACAATTTTCTAGTTTAGGATGTCCCAAACCTAAATCCTACTAAAGTGTTTGTGGAAACATTTGACACATGTTTTTTGGCTTCTATAAAGCACTTTCACTAGCCTCTAATTGGCATAGGAACACCACTAGACATCCGAGTCAGCATCTGGAAAACCCCAGGGTTAGGATTAAGGTTAGTCTAACCTTAACGCTAACTTCAACCCTACCCTTAACCCTAGGGTTAGTCCTGGAGCTAGGGATAGTGTTGGGCTAAACCTAATCTTACATAATTAAGTAGTTTGTTAGGCCAAAAAAAGACACACGTCCATCCAATTCAGCCTATTGTTCTATAGTGTTGATCCAGAGAAAAGCAAAAACTCCCATGAGGTAGAAGCCAATTGTCCTCATTTTAGGAAAAAATCCTTCCTGACACCAAATGTTCCCTAGGGTTAGAAAAAGGGTTAGCATAAATCCTATTTTAGCAATTTTCGACAAAATTGAATTCTGTCGAGTCATTGAAATTCGAATTGAATTTGACTTTGATCTGAATTAGAAGTGCAACACTGATTCTGTGTATTTCTGTGTGTGAGGCTGAACAGGGTTGTCCAAATCAGATAACCAATTTAACCTATTTAAAGTTGCCTATTTTATAGGCATATACTGTTGTAATGTATTTAATGTTGTAATTATATTATTATTTCACCTGGGTGGAGAAGCACATGCTAGTTGGTATTCAATTTTTTTTTTTTTATTATGGTATTGTTAAGGGAATACTAGAAGCAAAGCTGACACACTGTGTTATTTCTAGTGCCTGGCCTAGTACATGACGCAGAAGAATACCAGAAAAAGTCCCTATGATATGCACCACCCTCTACACTCAAAACACAGTGTATCAGTTCTGCCCATAGTGGTACTTTAATGCCACATTCAAATAACAGTTTTTGTATAGTTAGGGTCCGTCCTCATGGCATTGACAAATTACTGAACAGATTATTGGACCGGCATTTTGTTGTTTTTTTTAACTTAAAGGGGGATGGTTTCTGGCCGCAGTTTGCGAATTCAGCCGTCTCCCTTCGCATTAAAAACTGGGCAGAAGAATGAACATGTTCTATGTTTTAGATGGTTGGATTTGCCATAATAAAATCCAAGCTGTGTATACTACAGCTCGGATTTTCTATTAAAGTCTAAAAGGAGGATGGACAGTCGGTTTACAGATGGTTTTAAAATCCAAAAACCGCCTGAAAATCTGACTGAAAACCAGTGCCGTGTGGACGGACTCTTAGATTTTACAGAATAAATGTTTGCACAACAATAACAAATGTGTTCCTTTTTGTTCAGGAGTCTATAAACAGTTGGAGCTTCACAGTCAAGATGACCTTACCATTGATCAGCTGGCGCAGAAACTCACAAGTTGCAAAATTAAATCTTTGGAGGGACATCTCTTGTGCCAGTAACACACTAGCTGCCTACAGTGGATCTAAACCCTTTAAGAAAAAAATAAAAACGATGACGATCTCAACATTTTTCCCTCAAATGTCAGATTACTTTTTCATGTGTCATTTGAAGACCATCCCACGTCGGTCTTAAAAATGTTTTTTCTGGGGCATTGCTAAGTGGGTTTTTTTTTACGGAAATGTTCTGTAAATGACCAAGTTTGCTATGGTGTCTGTTCTTGCAAATGGTGTAAATAACACTGCCTTGAGAATGGATTATCTTTGGCAGATGATGTTACCGTGGTAGACATCACAGTAGCAACAGTTGATTAGTTGAACGTCAACGTTTTCGGTCACCATATGAGCTTTATCAAAAGGGCGACAATAATAAAGGTCATACGGTGACTGAAAATGTTGGCATTCAACTAATCAATTGTCGCTACCGTGATGTTTATTTCAACTTTAATAAAGGAATACTTGAATAGCAAAAGTAGTGTGGCTGATTATATTGGATACCGTGGTTAAGGTGTCACTGGAGCTGTATTGCTTACAGATGGAGACAGGTTGAGGGTAATGAGGACCAACAGCCAAATCCTTTAAGGAATTGTCTACCTCCGATTTTTCTATGTCAAGTATGGTGCATAGGCTAAAAGGAACTAAATAAAAAATGCTCAATTCTAAACTGATGTTTAGTTCTGCAATGCGTCTGCCAGAGCTTTCTAATGCTCTTCTGTTGTTTTCTATATCTGGCTGAACGGAACATCACACACAGGCTGCTGCCGTCACGTGGCACTGCCAGATGTTACCGTTTGGAAGTCAAGGCTTCGAATGTTGTCCTTGGGCAATATCACATGAACACTGCAACTAATTACAGGTGAGGTTCTGTTCGACCAGAGGCAGAAGACAACAGAAAGAGGGGTGGGGAGGACCAGCAGACACATTGCTGGTACAAATGCCAGTTCACAAATGAGTATGTTTTTTATTTTTATTTTCTAGCAGCCTCTGTACCACAGTTGATATTGTGAAATGGAAGGAGACAATCCTTTTAACTATCTTTAAATGGTAATGGTACTGTTTCTGTTGTTGTTGGGTGTAAAACATAACATTATATTTTGTAGACCTGTGTAAAATGGTAACTTTTCTAACTTTATTAGCTTAATGTAATTTTATATGATATATACTAGAGGAAGGAGATCTGGAACATAAAGGGCCTCATCTATCAAAACTGTCTAAGGGTGCATTCACACTGCAAGGTACAGATACTGGTCGGTTTATCCAGACGGTATTTGTCCGGTTTTGCGGCCATCCCCACGGCCGCGCGGGGGGGGGGGGGGGGGGGGCGGCTTTTCTCCGCAATGAGCGGAGAACAGCCCTCCCACTTCCCATTGAGGCATTCATATTCCATCCGGAAACCGGACGGAAGAATCTGCATGCTCAAAGACTTTTGAGCGGCCCGCAGGCAGAAAACCCACGGGGCGGAAAACCCGTGCAGTGGGGACTGCTGCACGGTTTTTTCATAGAGCACCATTGTGCTCATTTTCGGCCAGTTTTTCAGGCGGTCTGCAAAACCGCAAACCGCCTGAAAAACCGGCCGAAACCCCTTGACGTGGGGACATGCCCTAACAGTAAGATGGTCTTTGTTACTCATAACAGAGTTCAGCTTTAATTTTTCTATAGCAGCTTAAAAAATCAAAGCTGAGCTCTGATTGATTGCTATGGACAGCAAAGACAAATTCACAATCAGACAGTTTTGATAAATGAGGTCCAAAGTGATTAGGCAATATTTAAACATGATGCCAAGTTTTCACACTAGTTTTTTTCTAGACTGGTGTCTCTGGATGTTTCTAAGTATGCCCTACTCACATAAATCTAACAAAAATACCCCTGGGGCTATGATCATACATGTTTCTGCACTTTTTAAAAGCACAGAATGAGGACAGTGCAAGTGCCCCTTAGAAACATAAAATATGCCACCTTGAGAACACATAATGCCATCTGAAAACCTAGTTAACAGACCAACATGGATGACCATAGTTGTTAAAATAGACACAGCAGAATTACAGAAATTGTGCAGGCCATAAAACATAAAAAACACGACAATTTTTTGGGCCATATTCACAGTTCAATGACTGGACTAAACTGAACCCAATAGTGGGCATCACTGGCCTATATGCTACCTAGGAAAAATTAACAGGTGCAGCTAATTAATGAGCAACAGCTCACACACTCCACTGCTAGAGGAACAATTAAATGTTAAAAAAAACTGCACATTAACTTAATACCTGTTCACACCAGCATGCAGAAAAGCCACAGTATAATGCATGAGGAGATTGCACAAATGCAAAAATACCAATAAAACAACCACTCACATACCCTCAATGCATGAGGGGGGTGGTTGCTGGAACTACAATTGCATATAAATGCCTGCTACTGGGTTCAGTCTAGTCCAGCCATTGAGCTGTGAATATGGCCCAAAAAATTGTCGTGTTTTTTTGAGTAAGTAATGTCCCATTTTTTGTATGTGTCAGGACATAAAACATAGCCTTCATGTGTTATTTCTAATATTTTTCCCATTTCTGTACGATCCCTGAAATCCTAAGATCACTTTACACATGTATAATGATATGGTGAGTATATGTTTGTGCTCTGTACATACACTTACTTTATGCATATAATATTTGTCTTAATATGCACTCCTATGATATTTATGGGTTTAGGTCCACATCAGGACTTGTACCTCAACTGGTCCCTCATTTAACTGGAAATATGTGACTAAGTCAGGAAAATCTAGCTTTTTGGTCCCTTAATATGTAGAAGATGCCTCATGTAACATAAACAACTTGGATGACTTTATACTCAATATACACTAAACTAAGTAATATTTAAGATAAATAATACAAATGGTGAAGTTATTATAGGTAGTTGGAGACTGATGTTTGATATGAATTTACACCTTATACAATATCGACTGAATGACTTCTGTTTTAACAAGGTTTTACCTAGAAGTATCTTAAAACCTCATCTAAGAAGAATAACAATACTATACCCAGTCTGAATTGTATTCGTCTTACTTCATATTTTATCTATATGGCCATGTATAATGTAAACTTTAAACTTAATCTGATCATATATATTACTGGCAATGGTCAAAAGATGAAAGATTTTAAGTAAAATAAAATCCAGAAGATTGAATGAAATATTGAATTCTGGTTTTCTTTTATATTGAAAGTGTGTTGGTGTGTGAAAATTAATGTCAATGAAAAAAATCCTCTTCTCGTATGTTTTATTTTTTGTTAGTACTGTAGTACACATATTTTTTGCTGTCTTATACATTTTTATTGCAATGGCCAAATAAAAGAGCCATAGGCAGTGCTAAAGCAGAATGAAGACACTTCACATCATGTGATTATTTCTATTAATTTACTAAGGAGACATTAATTGCATTTTTAATTACATATTTTTTAAAAAATGGATCACACCACACCAAACATACAAACCAAAGACAAAGCTTTGCAGTGAGAATAAAATAGATTTGCAGTTAATATACCTCATTAGCATCAACTCAAACTATAGTGAGAGATTGATTCTGTGGAGTCTTATCAAAAAGAGGATGCCAGTTGTTGAGGCTTACAGTCATGTTCTTTAAGAGAGAAGCATCGTGGTTTATTACATAATGGTAGACCTTGGTAGACTCTAAATGAACAATGAAATACCTATAGAAATGAGAGAACAACATTATATATATATAATTCCAAAACAGCAAGAACATATTTAGCTTATTCAGATCTGGTTTGGTTAATGTATTTACTTTAAAATATTAATAGGAGTTTTACAATACAAAAAAGAGTGTCATCAGTGAATAACAGGTCATTTCAGATCTGACTGGTTCCCCTTTGTTAAGTTTAACAGCTCATCATAGATGAGAGTAGAAACCCATTAATTCAGTAGTGCTCTTGCCTGATTTTGGAGGGCATCCTACTTTAAGACACTGAGTATTAACTATTGTTTTTTTTTGTCACCGCCGACTATTAGGAAGTCCCTTTTTTGTATTTTCTCTGCTATACCTTGCTATATATAAAGTAACATGTACCTCTAGAAAAGTATAGTAATGGTACAAAATGTTATTATTTCTGTTTCATTTCTGTAATGTCGCACTTCCATTAATTAGATAGACCCAAGTCAATATAAAAAGTTAGGGTATGTTTACATGGTAAAGACCAAATCCTGACCAGTATTAGGTCTTTTTTGGCACGAGGGGCGGCTTTTGTCTGCAGTTAGCTGTTACATGTTCTGCCCAAAAACCGGGTGGAAAAATGAACATGTTCTAAGTTTTTTGGAATGCTGGCGGTGTAAAAAACTGTCCGACGGAAAATCCGTGCAGTGGGGTCTATGGGGGAGCGTTACTTGTCGGCTTTCAGACGGTTTGTAAAACCGCAAACTGTCTGAGAAACTGACAAATAACCCGTGCCGTGGGGACAAGCCCTTACAGTTTACATATATATGTTTTTCATGTACAATTGACTAATTATTTATAAGAACGCCATTTTTGAGTCCAAGAAATAGAAAATAAAAAATGCATACAGAAAAGTATGACTTTAATGTATTAACCCCTTAAAGGGAACCTTTCAGGTGGTTAATACTGCCCTACCTGATGTGATAGTGTGAGAGAAGCTGAGCTCTGTGATATGTAGATTTATCTTTTGGAGCAGGATTTCTGAGTAAAAGTCAGAGAAAATAGTGACCAGACTCCTAAAGAGACAATAGGAGTCCTGTTTATCCTGCCTAAATACAGGGATTGACAGTTACCTCTATACACACACTGATACAGTAAAAGCTATCAATCACTGTATGTTGGCAGAATAAGCAGGACTCCTATTGTCTCCTAAGGAGTCCGGACAGTATTTTCTCTACTTTTTACTCAGAAATCCTGCTCCAGTATAATAAACCTATTTGTCATAGAGCTCAGCTTTTCTGTCTCTATCAAATCCTGCTTTCAGAGAAGGAAGCTGCTGTCCTAAAACAATGTAGAACTGATACAGAAAGTATTTTGGAAAATGATATAACTTTATGCTTTACAATAGATAACCTTTATTTAATAGAGTTATATTAACTGATTATATTTTTTTTATTACATTTTTCAGAGATAATTAGCAAGTTACAGTTCATTGGGACTTTGTAACATGCATAATTTAAACAGAAGTATCATTTAGTAATATGACGATGTGTATTGCTAGTAAGAGAATTTGTAGTCATCAACCCCTTGTACTTCTATTGATACTATACTAGCCAAGTCCTAGTATGTATTAGCATGAACAAAATTGCACAAATTACAAGTCCCTGGTATTAATAGATAGAGACTGTACCTGTAACACTTTTGAATTAGCCACATCACAGGAATTACCCAAAAGAATATCAATGGCATTATTTTTTTGGCATGATGTCCTCCCAATTTCCATTTGCAGTCTGTAATTTTTTCCATCAACAATCTACATAAAATAAATTATAAACATGTTAATATAAGGCAATAAAGTACAAGTTAATAAAGTAACAGTACATATGGTACCAAATCCACTAAGCAACATAGTAGTTATAAATATAGAGTCTTATGTATGAAAATTGGCTAGGTCTAAGATTTTCTTTGTTGCCCATAGCAGCCAATCAGAGCTCCCCTTTAATTTTTTCAGAGCGCTATATGAAATTAAAAAAGGGGCGCTTTAATTGGTTGTTATGGATAAGAAAGTCTTACACTTTTCATATATGTCCCCCATAGTTTTTTGGAAAATAATGGTAAAGCTAGAATATATAATAACTTAAAGAGGTTGTCTCACTACATTAATTCATCTTACCTCAGTCCTGTTTTCTTGGTTTCATTTTGAATTCAGGAGCGTGTTTACTGGTCTGTAGCTATAGCAACCAGTGCTGGCAGCAAATCATTAGAGATTGAACAGGTCTGTACAGTCTGTATCTATAGCGACCTGAGTAGCTGATGCAACCCATATAAGAGGTGATAGGAAGCACACTGTTAATGGATATATATTGCAAAGTGACTTGTTTTTGCAAGATCTTTAACATAAAAAGCAATCCTTGTAGTGAGACAACCCCTTTAAGAGAAGCTGGTGGTTTTTTTTGTAAGGGAAAGGGAAGTGTTGTGGGTGGAGGAGGAGACTACATGTAATGTACTTCCCCCCTTACAAAAGTATTGTTATGTATCTGCATTGTAAGTTCATTTATATTATTGTGTGCTGTAATTTGCTCTAATGTTGCGTTGGACTGTAAGCTATTGTTCCTTTCCACAGATTCAGGGCACCACCTGGTGCATAGAAGTGTTTCTGCATTCCTCAAGGCTCTCCTGCTGGAAAAAATGGTGTCAGTAAGTGGAGGCTGTTGTTCTGGAACCTGCGCTGACTTGGTGGTGTACAATAAAAAGGTGTGAGCAACAATGAGTGTAGGTAGGACTAAGCATATCGTTTAAAAACTAGCATTTGGTGTTATATCTATAAAATTATTATATTATTTAATTTATAAAGTGAACACTATAAAAAATAAAAACCACGTGAAAATTGCCTTTTTAACCAGCCTCATAAAAAAATGAATTTTTATTATAATTTCTATAATGGCATATGATAAGAGGCACTAATACTGATTTTGCACCGGGGCTTAGAGGTGAACAAAGCCATTGCTGTGGGCCCAGAGCGCCATTCTCAACTGTATGCGCCTCCTCGGGATGTGCATACAGATAAAAGGTATGGCAGAGCAGAGAGACATCAGCTTCCTGCCCCTCCAAACATTCTGATATGATGTGCTGGACCAAAAGACGAGGGAGTTGTTCAACAAGGGAACAAGGAAATGGTTTTGGTTTTTTTTTACGGGGACCTATACACCTACCAACCTACTATGGGTCCCTATATACCTACATACTTGATTGGTTGCTATGGGCAACAAGGCAAGTCTTACACCTAGACAGTTTTTATACATGAGGCCCCGAGAGTCTGCTTGAAATGCTTATCTAATACAGTCTTTACTTTAAGGAGGCACTTATGCTTGGCAGTTTCTTAACAGTTCAATAAACTGTATGACTCTTAGGTTATGTTTCCACTGCACACAAAAATGGCTGTTTTTCACTGAAAAAACGACTGAAAAGAGGTCCCATAGACTTTAATAGTAAAAATTTTCTGTTGTCGCCATAGCTTGTTTTTGCTGCTGGTTGTTTTTTTTTAAACATGTTGCAAAAAACGACAGAGCAGGGCAGAAAATTTACTATTGGAGTCTACTAAAGAATAAATATGTATCTTTTAAACTGTAGCGCTACTTACACATTTACATCCGTTAATAATTAGAACGTTGATCTCTTTAAGTTACCTGAATTTGAACTGACGCAAGGTGGAGGCTTCTGTACAGGTTCATATCATTTGTTGCTTCATTGTACTTCATAACTGCAATGTCAGCAGCTTCTTTAACATCCTTTCTATTGAGATCAGCATTTGAATAACCTCCAAAAGTAACAGCAGGGGTAATACATGATGCTACAATAAGGCACATGTACACATTTACAGCCATGCTTCACCTGAAAGAAACAGCGTAGATCTATAAACATAAACTAATACATTGTGGTATAGTTCCAAAGGATTTTTAAAATGACACAGACTCCTAAAAGCAACAAGAAGGCACATGTTCATATTTACAGCTGTGCTTCAGATGAAAGAAATAACCTAAAACTATAAACATTAACAGAAAGCAGGGTTATCACAAAGGATGGTTAGGGTTAAATCGATTACAAAAGTAGACTCCTTAATTACTGAAAAAAGTTGTGCAGTATAAAAAATTGGCATTGGAAGCCTAGAGACACCTCTACATTGGAAGCTTGCCTGATGTACATGCTAATTTATGATATAGTTCAAAAGAGATAGCACCATGAGGGTGTGTGGAGACTTATACAACATAGTTGCTCCATTAAAATCTAAATATATTGAAATGAGGGAAAAGAGCTAGAACTTTGTGCCATCTAGTGGACGTAACATTCCTCAGGTACCATTCGACTCACTGATCCCTGAAATATGGCTAGGAGTAAAGCCAAAGCTGATACTTCTCTGCAGAGCTGTTTTAGGGCGCGTTCACACGGCATAGGACAAATACTGGCTGGTTTGCCGGGCTGGTATTTGTCCTGTTTTGCGCCTGTCCCCACGGCCGCGGGGGGGGGGGGGGGGCGGTTTTATCCACAATGAGCGGAGAAAAGCCCCCCCCCCCTCACATTGAAAAGCACAGATTCCGTACGAAAACCGTACGGAAGAATGTGTTTGCTCAATGTTTTGCCGCCCGACGGAAAATCCGTGCACTGGGGACTGCTGCACGGGTTTTCCATAGAGCACAATTTTGCTCATTTTCGGCCGGTTTTTCAGGCGGTCTGAAAAACCGCAAACCGGCTGAAAAACCGGCCGAAAAACCGTGCAGTGGGGACATGCCCTTAGGGTGTTTGCTCCTCATGAGAGCAGAGTAGCGTACTAGTTGGCTGGGATAATGTTCCTCATTAGCAAACACCCTAAAAAAGTGACTACCTGTCTCCAATTCACAAATGTATGTCAGGATATGTTGTTTAGGCTACAGTGATGTATTTTTATGGCCTCTATTTAACATGCAAGTCAGGATGTATGTGTTAAACTGATGCCTCTGAAAAATGGCAAGCAGTGGCATCTATCACCCATAAGTTCCCATGGTAAGAAAATATACACGTTAAACAATGGATGCCATTGTAATTCATAGCATAGTCTATTAGCCTTTTCCATACATGTTCTTTTCCAGTGTACAGATGTATACCGGTACCAGCCGGACAGAGGATAAAGGTACACACTTTTTGTCCCCGTTAGGGTATTAAACCAAATGGACTTGTTTAGTTGGTACATTGGGTTCGTTTCTGGTGCACACATTAAGCATGCATCACAAATGAGATGTGATCGTAGCCTAACACTGATTATCTTGTCACAATGACACGTGTCAGGATATGGCATATGTTTTAAAAGAGAGACGACAGAGGGTTTGAGGAGTGGCTCTGGCGACACCCCAACAGCGCCTGCCCATTGCCTGTTGCAACCGCCCTTTACCAGGGTTCTTTACGTATTACGGGCAGAGGTGTGGGATCTGTAGTGAACCAGCGTTGAATAACTTCAGAAACATAACAATGTTCCTGGGTCTTTGAGGCATTTACTTCAGTTCTCTAGCAGTTTAGCTTGAAATCCACTTGGGTTGTTGGTATGTCAGCATTCAGCCACATCAGCAATCGCACACGAAGAGGTCCTCTTTAACCTTTCTCCCTGCACTACCGGAGTTTCCTGTAGCTCAGAAAGTTAGTCATTGCATAGCTGCTTAACTGCTCGTTCCTTTCTCACCCGGACCTTACATATGTTAGGCAGTGTTACATTTAGGGCAGTGTTTCTCAACTCCAGGCCTCAAGACCCAACAACAGGTCAAGTTTTCAGGATTTCCTCAGTATTGCACAGGTGATATCATTATTGTCAGTTCATTCTGTGGGAGTTCCTGAAAACATGACCTATTGAAGGGTCTTGAGGACTGGAGTTGATAAACACTGATTTAGGGCCACATGTATGAAAACTGTCTAGGTCTAGGACTTTCTTTGTTACCCATAGCAACCAATTAGAGCTCCCCTTTCATTTTTTCACTATATGAAATGAACAGGGACCTCTGATTGGTTGCTATGGGCAACAAATAAAGTCTTAGACCTAAATAGTTTTCATATATGTCACCCTTAGTTATTAAGTTAATGTGATGGAAGAAGGCAAAATGGGCACGCGTAGACAGACTTGGGCCAGCCCACCCCCGGAAGGTCCCTGGGCATGGCAGGCCTGGGCTTGCATTTCAGGGAAAAAGGCAGAGAAAAAGAGATAAAGTGCAAGAGTCATGTGCAGTCATTCACAGTAGCTGTAGTGTGGGACCCCTGAATCCTCTCCTTTGGTGGGCCCCAAGAATCAACTCCACTGGTGGCCCATAAGAATCAATTTCACTGGTGGGCCCCAGGAATCAACTACACTGGTGGGCTTTAGGCCTCCCTGACTGGAAAAAAGAATCAGTAGAAAAAGAGATGGTTCATATTTCTGTATAATTAAACATAAGGATCCATTTTACGAACTGTTTTTTCTACTATGCAAATCTATGGCAACACAATGCTATTTAACATCCATTTTTCATTAATAAAACTTGGATTTAACTTTAACATAGATAACAAAGACAAAAATGGATCCTCTTTAAAACAGACACAGATAGATACAACTGAATTGATGAAAAATGGATTATTGTTCTTAAAAGCTTCCTTATGTTTCGTATAAAAAAATAATGTTTTTTAAAAAACAAACAAAACAAAGTTTTACCAGGATGCAAAAACTTGGTTTAATCCTTTCCTAAACCAGATCCTGACAAAAGGGATGTGGCAAGATTTAAAGTGCAGAACTCTGTTACGATGTGCTGTAAAACAATGCAAACATACTGCATATATACAAAATCTGGGATCTTCTTAGGATCAGACTTCACAGTGATATTATACATGATAGCTGTAGGTCTCTTTTTTTCTGGATTTTTTAACTGAATTTTTTGGTTGAAAGGCTGTGGCTAGATATTAGCTGGAAATCAGTAGGGAATATAAAAAACACACAACAAATAATGCTTTTTGTGGGTTTTTTTTAGGGTGCTTTCACACGGTGCGTTTTTGGTGCATTTTTATTTTTTTGCATAAAATTCTTGGATCCATTTTTTAGGCTAAAGCTGTTTTTTTTTTCTCCATTATGAAGCAATAGTAGCTGTGGCATTTTTCTCTCATACACTTTCATTTGTTTTTATTCCTGCTAACGAATATACCTGTGTAAACCTGTGTTGTGTTTTTTTGTATTTAATGTGTCATGTTTTTATAAATCCTGTGATTCAAAGATTAACTCACAGGATCTGTAATGGTGCTTGAAAGTGGTAATTGTTCATTGGTCTTACACATTACACATATCCCAGTATTGATGTGCCATTATATTAAACAAAAAAGTTCATAAAATAATAAAAACATGGTTTCAACTATAAATTACTGCAGATTATGATACGCAAAAAAGGTAAACTTGCATTTTCAGAGGGGAACACTTATCGAACAACGCTGATTTCTATAACATGATAAACTAATGTTCTCAGTTCCACGATTAAGCACATAGGGCGACATGTATGAACATGGCTGCGCCAGTTTTCTGTTGTACTTTGAACCAAAAAGAATTTATGGACAAGCGCACTCCAAACTTTGGTTCGATAAGTGCCTTTGTAATGTGCCAAAGACACTTTTTTAGTGCGCCAAAGATTAGGGGCTTTCTGGGAGTGCTTGGGCACCCCCATTCATAAAGTAGACATTTTTATTCTTTAGACGCCAAATCTGTGCCCGAACTTTTTGGGAAACAGCCTACCGGGTTTTAAAGGGTTTGTCGGGCCTGACCTACTTTTTTTCCTTTAAACACTACACTGCCCTGAAAAGTAGGAACGGCTGAAAAACAGGAAAAATACTTTCGGCGCTTTTTTCACTGTCCTTAACCCCCTTTCCCCCCCCTTTTGGAGCCTTTTTGGGCCTCTTTTGACAACCCCCAAATTTTTAAAAATCTTTCTTTGGGGTCCCCTTTATGTAAAGAAAATTTTTTGCCCATTTTTAAACCCTTTCCTTTGTGTTTCGGAGATTGTTTTCCCCTCTGACACATTGTTGCTTTAAGATAAAAAAATTTTTTGGCCCAAAAAAATGTTTTGTTTATTTTTGAAAAATATAAAATTATCGGGGAAAAATGTAAAAAAATTTCCCAAATTTTTCAAATTCAAAAAATTTTTTAAATGAAAGGGGAAGTTTTTAGTTTTTCCCCTCAAAAGTTTTTTAACTAGCAAAAAACCAAAGGTCTGTGTATTTGGCATCATTTTTTTAAATGCCCCTTTTTTTTTTTTTTTACGACATTGGGGGGGCTTATAAATTTAGTAGTTTTTTTTAAAATTTTTCAAGAAAAATTTGCAATATACATTTTTTAGGGCCCAGTCCGGTTTCTAACGTGATTTGATTGACCTTATTTAATACCCCCCAAAAAAAGGTGACCCCCACCCTAAGAAACACACCCCTTAAAGTTTCAAAACCGATTTCTGAAGTTTAAAAAACCCCAAATTAGTTTTTCTTCACGGGGAATTAAAGCAAAGGGGGAAGTGAAATTTCAAAATTTCCTTTTTTTTGGCAAATTTTCAATTTTAAAACATTATTAAACCAAAAAAAACCGGTAAGGGTGATCGGGGAAATGCAAATTAATATTGTTTCCCCCCCCATATTCTGCCTTTTTCCCGGGAGAAATCCCCCCTGGGGCCCCTATTCCCTTTAAATTTGGCTCAACCACAAGCCCCAAAAAGGGGGTAGAAACCAAACGGGTTTCCGGGGTCTCTTTTTTTCCCTTACGTTTTAATTTTAGGGGGCCCCAAATTTCATTTCGGCCCCAACCCTAAGGTCCAAAATTTAAAATTAAATACCCTTTAAAAAAGGGTGAAAACCCAGGTATTTTCCTGTTTTTTCCCCACAAATTGGGGGCCGTCCGGGTTAAGACTTGCCCCCAAAAGAGCCGGGGTTTGGGGGGGGGGACCCAAATTTATTATTTCGAAACCCACAAATTTGCAAAGGGTTATACACCCTGAAAAGAAAGGCTGACATCCAGCCCTTATGGGTTGGTTTCCCCCGGAACCCACTGCAAAAGGGGGGTGGTGTTTCCCCCGTGCCCCTTTCTCCGGGTTCCATGTCGGGTTTTTTTAGGCCAGTCTCGGGTTGGCAAAAAAAGGGCCGTCTTTTCCAAGTGATCGGGGGCGGGGCCCCTGCTCCCCTTGGATTTTGGTTTTTGGCAGCAGAGGTGAGGTGGGCTCTGGCCCCCAAGGGGCGGGGGGAAAGGGGGCCTTTTCCCTTTTGGTGAGCCCTTTGAGGGGCTTTGGTTATTTCGGACCTAGGTCCAGGCCACATATAAAAGGGGAAAAATACATTGGGGTTTTAAGATCCAAAGGGGGTCAAAAACTGCCTGGGGGGAATTTTCCTTTTTTATTTATGTTTTTTTTGGCATCCCCTGAATAAACTGGGGGAGGGCCATTTTAAACCCCCAAAACCTGTGTCGGAGTCCCAAACCCCTTCCCAACCCAAGGGGCGATCCTGAGCGAAGTCCCCCCAGGAGCCCCAAAGAGGGGCGTCCGCCCCAGACATGTAAAGTTGTCAAAACCCCTTTAAAAAAAAACATAGTGGAAAAACCCCCCTTAGGGAATTTTACCCGGGTGTGTAGTGAGTAAATCTACCCCACAGGCTTTTTCAAAAATTTTTTTTCCAGCTTTTGGGCCCTGAAAAAAAAAAAAAAAAATTTTTTCCAAAAACCCTGAAATTTTTACTGAAAATTTTTAATTTTTACATGGAATTTTGGGAAAAAAAAAAACCCCCAAAAATTTTGGTTACGAAAATTTCTTCCCAATTTGGGGCAATACCCAAAAGGGGGTGAAAAAACTGCTTTTTTTGGGCGCTTTGCAGGGGTACAAGGGGGGAGTGCTATTTGGGCTTTTGGCCACAAAATTGGGGGGGCCATGTCCCCCCATCCCCCAAAGCCCCCAAAGTACAAAACGGGTGAAACCTTCCAAATTTTGGCTTCCTTTTTTGGGATTCAACCCCCAGGGGCTCCCCCCAAAAGGGTTTTATTTGCATTTTGGGGCGCACCAGGGGTTTTTTTTTAAAAGGCTTGGGGGCCAGGGGGAAATGGGGGGGGGGGGGAAAACGCATTCCCCCCCTTTTTTTTTGGGGCTTAAATTTTTTAACAGTTTTTTTCGCCATAAACGGGGATTTTTTAAAGGGAATAATTTTTACAAATGGGGGGGTTTTACAAATTCCGAAGGGTTTAATTAAAAAATTTTTATATAGATTTTTTTTTTGTTTTATTCTTTTTAAACCAACATAGCGAAGCAGTTTTATAAAAAGTTTCGTTTTAAAGTTGCCCAAATTCTGACAGCCATAGCTTTCTTATTTTTTCCCTATGGGGTCTTTTGTTGGGTTTTGGGGTTTTTTTCCCGAATGATTAAATTTTTTTAATTGTTACCATTGGGGCGGGTCATAAAAAGGGCTTTTAATCACTTTTTTTTTTAAGGTTTTTTTTAAACCCAATTTGAAACAAAAAAACAGCAACCTTTGGGTATTTTTTTTTATTTTTTTTTTTTACAGTGTCACTTTTGGGGGTTAGAAATTACATGCAAAAATTTTTAAACCCCGGGCGGGTTTGATATGTTTTACAGCGATACCAAAATTGGTAAAAATTGGGTTTTTAAAATTTTTTTAACGCTTTTAAGAAAAAAAAAACACATTAATTTGAAAAGGAAAACACGTTTTTTTGCATCCCCCGGCAGTCGAAACCCAAAACCTTTTTTTTATTTTTCTTTTTAAATGGAGCGGGTAAAAGGGGGAACTTTTTTTTTGGGTGGGATGAGTTAAACGTTTTTTTATTGTAAATATTTTGGGGGACAAGACTTTTTATCGCTTTTAAAAAAACGTTTTTTTGGGAAGGTGGGTTTTAAAGAAAATTCCCTGCAATCCTAGCAGGTTTTTTATTTTTTTTTTAAAAAAGCGTTCACCGTGCATTACCTTGACAATTTTTTTTACTCTGGGGTTTGGAAGACATTAGGGTTTAACCCCCTTTTTTTAAGTAGTTTTTTTTTTTTTCTTAAAAGGCACAATTTTTTTTGAAAAAAAAGAGTTTTTTATTGTGTAAAAAAATTTTTTTATGCAGTCGCTATTTTTCTAAAAGCCAGAATTTTTTAAATTTTTTTCCGTAAACAGAGCTTTTAAAAAGGAAACTTTTTTTTTTGGGCGGATAAAATTTAACGTTTTAATTGGAACAATTTTGGGCGTTTTTTAGTTTTTTTGATCGCTTTTTTTCCATTTTTTTTTTCCCTGCGGGAAATGGAAAAAAAATCGAAAATCTGTGATTTTTTTTTTGGGGTTTTTTGTTTTTTCAAACCGGCCCTTTCACCGACGGGTTAATTAAAAATGACGTTTTTAAGGGGGGGGGTTTTCCCAAACCACGCGGCATACCAAATATGGGTCCCTTTTTATTTTTTTTTGTTTCTTTTTAGGGCGATTGGGTTTTTTGGGAAAAAGGTGGTAAAAAGGGAGATTTCCGGTTTTTATTTTTTTAAATTTTTTGGTTTTTTTTTTTATTTTTTTACAACTTTTTTTAAAATTTTTTCCATATTTTTTTAAACACTTTCCCTCGGGGGGGAAATTTTGAAATGAACATCGCAGTTTTCATTCACCCAAAAAGGAGATAAAGAAAACAGGTTTAAAAGCAGAAATGCGGGCCCTCCATGGCAACTGTTTTGGCCCAAGGGCTGCCCACAATGCAGGGGGGGCATCGGACGTCACCAACAACCCGATTTTGGTAAATTCGGGCGCCCGGGGTTTTGCGGGTTTTTAGGAGATTTTTTTGGGGCGCCCCCAGCCCGTTACTGCCCCGGGAGATGGGCCCGGGCAGCCGGGGGCTCACTCCTCCCCGGCCCGCAGCCCGGGGTTTGTCGCAACCCCCATTGTTTCGACATCGGGGTTTAATCCCCCGGGGGCCCCGGACGCCCCCGGGCCGGGGGGGGAAGCGGAAATTATCCCGCGGTAAAAAAATACCCTGGTTTCATCCCCCGCGATCTTCCCGCCCCTTCCGCTTTTTGACGCGCAAGTTTTCCCCCTTGACTCCCTCATACGGAAAATTTTGCGGAAACCCCTCCCCCAAACTTTGCCCGTATGATTCAAACAAATGTCGGAAAGGGGGTTTAAAGCTTTTTAAAGAACGCCCCTGCCCAGCACTAACTTTCCCAAAACATGTCACCCCAAAAATGAACGAGCATGAAAGGGGTTAGTAAAATGACGTAGTGAAATGTTCAGGGCTACTGACCTGCCCTGAACCCATTTAACAAGGAAAAGGTTTGGTTGGAAAAAAATGAAAGGTCAGATAAGAGAACGGGGAGCTGAGCTGGGAAGTCCCTTTCCCAAATTTTTCCGCCCAAATTGGAGGGGCCATGATGAGGGAGGACATCCCCAAACCCAAATTTGGGCAGACAAAGTATGGACGGCCACTAAAGAAACAAAGGGTCTTTTTAAATTTTAGGGTTTTCCCCCTATAATTTCCATAAGTCCCCAAGCAAGAAGGAGGGGGCCCCACCTTTACCAACTGACAATAAACTAAAACAACAGCATAAGTAGCAAAGATTAAAGGTATAAATAATACCACCATGTATCAGTAAACCCAAATAGTAGTTGTGGAAAGAAAAAAAGCCACCCAACCTGCTTGTTTCCTTTACAAAAAAAGAACAATGTTTTTGTCCCCGGGGGGGGGGCCCCAAAAACCCTTTTTGGGCCCCATAGCACCAATATGATTTTCAAAGGCAAATAGCAATGCCCTTGCTATAAAGTGGAAAAGAAACAGGATTTCCAAACAAATTAAAATTTTTTTAAAAATCCCAAAGAACTGAAAATCTTTTTGAAATTTAAACAGTCCCTATCTTTAAACATTTAAATCTCAAATAGGGGAAAAAAACCTTTTGAGATCAGGACTTTGACTTGGTCATTTCAAAACTTCAACTTTATTCTTCCTACCAAAGGATGGTTAAAGAAAACTTGTGCTTTTAGAGTCATTGGACAACATGTCCCAATATGACTGCGCCTTTAAATTTTTTTGAAATTTTCCCGCCCAAAAAACTGTTAAAGCCCTATTCCAATAAAAATTTTAACTGAAATTTCCCACCAAAACGGGCACGTGGTACTCAAGGCACGACATATTGGAAGCAAATTAAAAGTAGGTGCAAAAAATTTTGGCTAGCAAGGGATAGGGGCAAATGTCCTTAAAATTTTAAAATGTCCCCTCAATTTGGTGCACCCCAATTTTTTTCTAGGTAAGGTATACCAAAAACGCCCAATATTTTTAAACAGGTTTCATTCATTCGGGTGCATTTTAAAACTGATTTAACTTCTGTAAAACCGCCAAAAAACCCTTTTCCCGTGGGGGACAAGCCCCATACCTTTCTTTTTTAAAAAAAGGCCCCACTCACAACCATTGCCCTTTTCCATTATTAAAATACCTCTTTTTTCCCACTCAAAAATTAATCTGCGGGTTTCCAAAAGGGTTTAAAAAAATTTTTAAACCCCCCAAAAATTGTGAAATTGCAAAACATTTTCTTTCCCCCAAAAAAATTTTACCCTAAATTTGGATGAGTACACCCCAAAGGGTTCAAAGGGGGGGCCATGCAGCGGGACTCCCATTTTCGACCCCACAACTTAGCCACTGGGTGTCAGCTGCTAATTGCAGCTACCACACGGCGGTTACAACGCAAGGTGGCCGGGCCCCCATCCCATTCCTTCCAAAACCCCTAGGCCACGGCATCTAAAAAAAGGGAAGAAAAGGGTTTGGCCGGGCAAAATGGGGGGAGTTTCAATCTTTTTAAAACCATGGCGCGGGAACCTTGTGAAGGCTTCCATCTTTCCCCTTTTTTTAAAGGTTTCACTACTTCCTACCCCAGACAGGAAGTATGAAACCGCCAGTTTTTGGGGAAAAACCCTAAGGGTTTTGCCCTATGCAATTCATTAGGTTGTAAAAATTGATGGGCCCCCCCCAAGTGGTAAAGGGGAAACCCTTTGGGGGACTCAAAATTACAGTTAAAAAAAACGTTTTAATATGTAAAAAAATAATAAAAAAAATTAAAAGTTCAAATCACTTTTGCCATTTAAAAAAATAAAATAGAAAAGTTACACATATTTGGTATTGCCACATCCGAAAAATTCTGATCTATTAAATATAACATAATTTATCGCATACGCTGAACACCGTAGAAGAAAAAAAAATTCCAAATGGCAAAATTGTTGTTTTTTGTTCATTTTGAGTTCTCTAAAAATTGGAATAAAATTGATCAAAAATGTCGCATGTATTACAAACTGGTACCAATAAAAAGTACACTTCAGACTTACTCAAGCTTGTAGGTGTTAGTACAAAAAAGTTATTGGTTGCAGCAAATGGTGCTGTGGCGCAAATTTAAAACATCGAAAATGTTGGTGCCAAAACATAACAAAAACCTAAATGTTTGGTGTTGCTGGAATCGTATCAACCTGCAGAATACAGGGAACACATCATTTACACTGGAGAGTGAACGCCCTAAACCCACCCTCCCCCAAAAACATGGCACAAGTGCGGGTTTTTTCACATTTTGTCCCACGTGGAATTTTTGGGTGGTTTCCCAGTATATTCTATAATACAGTGAATAACACCATTAGGAAGTACATCTTGTCCCACAAAATAAAAGCTTCCATATATCTAGGTAGGTGGAAAAATAAAAAAGTTATGGCTCTGGTAAGGCAAGGAGGAAAAAACAAATGTGTCAACCAAAAAAAAAACAAAAAAAACCCGCAAGGTTCTTAAGGGTTTGAAGGAAATAAAAAAGTCTAAAATTTATTCTTTATTTCTTTGATTTGGTTTATATATTATTTCTAATTTTATGTCAATTTTATGTAGTAATATAGAAAATTCTAAAATGATCTTTCAAACTTTTAAGCTCCACCTATATGAAACAAAAGATCTGTTATCAGAAAAAAAATATGCCCCAGAATAAAAATGTAGTCAAAATTCACATACAACTAATTAAACATATCAAAAAATTAAGGCAGTTTCTGGGGCTATTTTTAAGCCAGAAATTGCCTCATTAGTGTGTATAAAAGTGACCTTAGGGTATATCCACACAGGGCACAAACACTGAATTTTTCACTGTAGTAAGTTTATAGAATTTCCATGGGTTTATCAGCATCAAATCTGCACCAAATTTTGTGGATTTCAGTGTATGTATTTGTTTCAGGTTTGCTGCTGTGGATTTTAACTGGAGAGTATATAATTTTAAATTAAAAAAAAACAATGTGTTTAAAATTGGCACTTGTGGATTTTGCTGTGGATCTGCAGAGTTATTGCAACAAACTTTGCAACAATTAAATGACATGCTGCAGATTTAAAATGTACACAGATTTTTGTAAAGATTTCTTGTGTTTTTTATTTCTGGAATGTCTCATAGGATTTTTTAAAAATCTCATCAACATTGCTGCTAGTATAAAACACTGTGAATTTTCATGCAGAGAATTTACAGTGTATACTCTAGAAGTGTCCGTAACCTAGCAGAGGTAATATTAGTCTATGCGGAAGCACACAAAATCACATCTACATGTTGTTGCTTCATGATAATTACTGTGTGTAATATAGCCCTGTAGTGTGGGCCCTAAAGGAAAATATTATTTGTTGTCTCTTTCAAGAAAGCTATTGAAATAATTTCTTACTTACAGCTCAGACAACAGTCGTCAGCTTCTAATGCAATCTGTGTTTGCTTCTACACCGCAGATAGCTACAGGTGAATCAGCTGATCAATGCGGACATGGAACAGGATACTTGATAATCAGAAGCTCCAAGCCACACCTCCGACACTTAGAGACAAAACATTGTCAAGTAAACAATTTCCTAACAATCCATGAAGAAAGCGAAAAGAGAAGCAGTTAAACAGTGACCCAGAGCTCTGGCTGAGAATGCTTGTTGTACGTAAAACATATATATGCTACTCTCAAAAATTAGGGTTATTTTGTTTTCGGGTGAAATTTATGGAAAACTTAATAAAAATAATGCTACAGTGATATTTTATCCTGAAAGGAGTCAATTTAAGTCGTAGCATTCAATGTTGATTTTCTCATCTCAAACAATTTAATGATACAAAATCCAACAACAGTGTAGAGTTTACAACATAAAAAAAATGCCACCGTGTCATGTTGCCTTAATCATCAATTACAGCTTAACAATGACATCTCATGCTGTTCACAAGTTGAGTTATTGATTGTTGAGGCACGGCATGCCACTCTTCATGAAGGGCGCCCCTCAGGTAATTAAGGTTAAAGGGGACAGAGTTACAAGCTTCTACATGGCAACTCAGTTGATCCCACAGGTTTTCTAGAAGGGTTCAGGTCAGGAGAAAGTGCAGGACACTCCATTTGAGGTACCCCAGTCCCCAAAAGACGTTCCCTAATGATGCAACCTCGATGAGCTGGAGAATGGTCAACCGCAAAGATGAAATAAGGCCAGTGTTGTTCATGCAGAGGCACAATGCCTGGATTAATGATGTACAGTAATTCAAATAGTATAGGCTTGTCACTGTACCATTCACAAAGTGTAGGGCAGTTCTGTATTGACCTTTCCAGACTGTAACACCACCACCACCAAAAGCTGGAACATCAGAGAAGGTAGGCAGGGGGAGAGGAAGGTGGGGATGTTATCTGTAAGCAATAAAGAAGGAAGAGACTTCAGCAGAGTCAGAATCAGGGTAATTGTATATAAATTTGGCCCAGGTAAGTAAATCAGCTCAAATGTTTTGACTGTAAGAGTAAGTGACTGTAAGTGACGAAGGTAATTCCCGAGAGCTTAGTTCACTCTTTACCCTTGTCCATTGGATTGAGGGTGATAGGTCCAAGTTGACCTGTAGGGGGGAACAGATTGCATGCCAAAATTTGGAGACAAATTGAACCCCACGATCAGACACAATATGGAGAGGAAGACCATGTAGACGGAATATGTGCTAAAAGAAGTGGGAGGAAAGTTGAGGCTCTATGGGCAGACCTGGGAGTAGTATAAAATAGGACATCTTAGAAAAGTGATCAGTCTTCACCCTGATGACTGTACAATCCAATGCTTGAGGTAAATCAGTCCATAGCAATGTGGGTCCAGTGTTTTTCAGGTATAGATGGAGGCTGCAAACGTCCAAAAGGATTCTGACTAGAGATGGGCGAATATCAAAAAAATTCGATTCAGCTGATTCATAGAATCTTTCCCAAAAATTCGGTTCGTTTACAATTTATTTGCGATGAATCACGTTAAAAAAAGCTATTGACTGGCTGCAGAGAGCCTGTAGGATGTTGTAGAACATTGTGCCATGCAGAAATATGCACAGGGAGCGTGGTTTGGTACTGAAACAATGCTGTAATTTAGTATGACAAGTAGATGACAGATGCCGCTCTTAGAATCGCTTCACACTTCACTTATCTGGGCAGTTACGGAGTCAAAACTGACCAAATAACTGAAGTGGAAACGCAGCCTGACAGAGTAATGTCAGTGCCAGCTATTAGTAACTGAGCTGAGGGCCAAGATCCCACTATAGCGTCAAAGAGTGCACTCTTTTTACACTGTCATCAGATGATTTCACAGATTATGACAGAACCTGTTCTGTTAAACGCTGATACGTGTAGAGCTATAAAGAGTTACTTTTTTCACTTATTGTGGTGAACTATCTTTAAAATACAGTGTATGTATTTCTCCCATACACACATCTCCATTACAGGCAGGTTATTATATTGGGATATTGTTCTTTGCGCCAAAGAGTTACTTTTTTCACTTATAAGGTGAAACACCTTTGAAATACATGGATATATGTATAACCTGAGGACAGAAAATGAAGCGTGGCCAGGGACCTAATGTTGGCACCACGGTCCTGCATCAACATATGCAGTGTCAACATCCAGTGGCCTGGGAGAAACATGTCTCAGATGTGGTGGTCCATCCTGCTGCAGCAACAGCAGCAGCACCCAGTGGCACGCATCCCATTTCAGGTAGTGAAGGCTCCACTACCTCTGCCGAAGGTAGTCGTCTGTCTTTCCCATCATCTACCAGTCCAGATGCTCCTGCTCCTCGCCACTCATGGCGCCAGCAGTCGTTCACTGAGGTAATTGTTAAGAGACAACACTATGCGTCCAGCCATCCTACGGCGCAGAAGCTAAACGTGCTCCTATCCAAGTTGGTGGTACTGCAGTCCCTCCCTTTTCAAGTGGTGGACTCTGCACCATTCATAGAACTGATGGCGTGTGCTGAGCCGAGGTGGAGAGTCAGTGCAGTGGGGGCCATAGTTACCCTAAGGAGAACTCGCTTGTCTACCTGAAATGTGGATAGACTCACCTTTGTCAAGATGAATCAGATGTGGATCAGCCAGGGTTTCCACACACCAATGAGTGATGCATCAGATTAGATCAGCCATGCCGCCTCACCCAAACTTTGATAAATGAGTCTGGATTCTTCTGGCTACCTGCCTCAGCTACTATTCTGGTGCTGCCGCCCGCCTGATGCCACACATCTGCTGCCAGCTACTCCTTCTACCACCCACCATCTTAACCATCGACTGGTATTGTCACCCACCTCCCCACTCTTCACTGGGCTATTATGTAGCCTTCTGATGCTGCTACCACCCCACCACTCAGGTCTCCTCATGGTGCTGCTGCTGCTGTCACCTCCAGGATATGTCACCATGTCACTCTCTGGCTTGATGCTGCTGCTGCCGCCACCTCCTCATTATGTTACCTAGCTGCCACCACCTTAAAATTAAGTAATTGTGCCACTCTCCGGCCTGATGCTGCTGTTACTGCCGCCACCTCAGAACTGTGTAATTGTGCCAATCTGTGACCTACTCATGCTGCTGCCACCTCCACAATCTGTCATTGTGCCACTCTGTAAACTACTCATGCTGCTGCCAACTGACCACACACTCTCACTCGACCACCCTGTGGCTTCCTAATGCTGTTTCCACCATCCACCACTCTATGACATTGCCACTATGTTTGTTTTTCCTCTTCTTTTAATCTGTCAGAAAGAATGAAGAGGACAAACACAACTGATCATGTCTTCGGAGAAGCCATAAGGCTAGTATGAGATGGTCCTTTGTTAAGCATCAGGATTGTCTGATGATTAGGTAGCCAAAAGCAGGAGATATAAAACACAGAAGTAATGCAAATATTCCATTTACTTGTTATCTATTTTTTGAAACAACGCCTGTTTCTTTTTGGCTTTAGCAATACTGTTGGAATATTGACCGATTAAAAGCGGAAACTGAAGGATCAAAGGAAGGGCAAAACGATCAGTGACGTCAATGCAAAATTACTGCCGACACCCTTTCCACTCTTTCGGGGGGAGGCGCTCTACATGTATCAGTGTTTAAAAGAATCACCACAATAAGTGAAAAAATTAACTCTTTGCCACTGATAGCAATATCCCAACAGACTGAACTGGATGGATTTGAGATGTGTGTATGGGAGAAATGCACACACTGGATTTGACATAGAGTTCCCAACAATAAGTGAAAAAATTAACTCTTTGCCATAGATAGCAATATCCCTACAGACTGAACTGGATGGATTTCAGATGTGTGTAGGGGAGACATACATACACTGGATTTGACACAGAGTTCCCCACAATAAGTGAAAAAAAAATAACTTTTTGCCACAAATAGCAATATCCCAAAATAAAAAAATGCTGGTTTAGGAACAGGTGTGTATATGACACACACCTGTGTATTTGAAAGGTATTTCACCCCAGTAACTCTGAAATCCAAAGTATTTTGCACAGAATGCAATCTAATGCAGCTACTCTAGTGCTTGTGCATACACAGTGACAAGTGGCAGAATTTAACATGGCTGCCCTATTTATAGGGCTGTGACATCAAAGAAGCTGGCTGGGTGCTGATTGGCTGCCTGTCTGCACATGTCATTGAGGACATTCCTTTTTTCCTCCCATAGTTATTTGCCCCATGTCACGCCATGTGCTCACAGCTATTTTAGATTCTATATCACGAATCACCAGGAAATTCGGTTTCGTTCAGGATAGAATTTTTCCTGAAATTCGAAACAAATTCCACTTCGTTAGAATCAATTTGCCCATCTCTATTTCTGATGTAAAGACTTGTTACGAGCACAGGTAGAACAGGCAAGGACAAAATCTACGACATCTTGAGAGTAGGCCACCAAAAGTGTAGAGAAATCAGTAGCAGAGATTTTCAAATTCTTGGATGGATGGCAAGCTTGGAAGAGTGACTCCACTGAAGAACACACTTCTTTAAGGCTGGGCATATGAAAGTCTTCCCTGGAGAAATCCATTGGAGGTTGATGGGAGCAGTGGAGATTAAGTGTTCCATGGAAATGATATACTGCGGTTTAAAATCAAGTCCTGAAGTGTCTTCTTGAGCTTCTTGTAGCATCTCTATTAGTTTTTTTCTGAGTTTCTTGCAATTTAGTTAGTCTTTGAGTAACAGTAGGAATAAGCGTACTTAATTGTAGGTTAGGGATAAATACAGGATGTAAACCAAAGGTAGCGTATAATGGACTTTGCAATGTAGAACTATATTTGGAGTTATTGTAGGCAAATTCTGCTGTTGGTAAATAGTCTAGCCAGTCATCTTGAAAGTAGGAAATAAAACAGCGGAAATACCGTTCTAGAGTTTGGTTAGTCCTTTCAGTCTGGCCATTGCAATGAGGCTGAAAGAAAGTAGATAGAGTGACAGTGACTCCTAAAGCTGTACAGAAGTTTTTCCAAAATATTGATGTAAGTTGAACACCTTTATCTGAAACTACATTGTTAGGAATACTGTGCAGCATAAATATTTCCTTGACCATTAATTCTACAGTTTGTTCAACAGTAGGAATTCCTCTAGTGGGTACGAAATGGGCCATGGTCCACAACAATAAGGATTTCCTTAGATTCTGGGACATATAATCTTTGTTCCTACTTCCAAAACAACTCTTTAAAAGATGTACATTTTTAGAAGGGTGATTGAGAAAAGAGTCGTTCTAGTATACATCTCTGAGCCTTGTTGAAAGTTCTTTTGAGTCAAGTATTCCTACAATATTTTTGAAAGACAAAATGTTAGACAGTTTTAGATCTCCTCTGTGGTTCAGCAAGAATCCTGGACAAACCATCAGCCTTGCCATTTCTTGAATCTGGTCGAAATAATGAAATTTAATCTAGAGAAAAATAAGGCCCACTATGCTTGTCTTGCAGATGATCTCTTAGCTGCAGATAAGCTCTACATTTTTTTGATCAGTAAGGACAGTTAAAGGATGATTGGTTCCTTCCAATAGATGTCTCCATCCAGAGAAGGCAACTTTAATGGCTAACAGTTCTTTATTTCATATTCAATGTCATATTTTATTTCTGCAGATGACATGGTATTAGAAAGAAATGCACAGCAGATAAAAGGTAATTCAGTAAAAGGTAGTTAAAAATTTGGATGAATCAGTATAGGTGCAGAAGTAAAATAAGTCTTTAATTTGTCAAAAGCAACTATTGCCTCGGGAGACCATGTAAATGCTTTGGTTTTCTCTGTAACAAAAGTGATTGATAAGATGATCTTAGAGAAGTCTTGTATAAATCTCCTGTAGAAATTTTCAAACGCTTTAATGCTGAATAATCTTTAAATTTACACCACAGCTTTGATTTTACTAACATCCATACTCAGACCTTCTGGGTGGATCTTATATACAAGAAATTGAATTTTGCCTTGTTCAAATTCGCATTTTTCTAGTTTGATATAAAGATTATACTCCTGTAGTTGTTCCAGAACTAACTAAACATGTCTGCGATGTTCCTCCAAGGTGCCTGCAAATATAAGAATGTCATCAAGGTACGCAACCACAAATTGGTCTAAGGCTATGTTCACACGGCTTATTTCGGGGCGTATTTACGGACGTATTTACGTCCGTAAATATGTCCCGAAATACGTTTCAAATACGTGTCACAAAGTGTGGCACGTATTTCGCATCGTAAATACATTCCACATTCTTTACTATGGTGATTTACTTGAAAAATACGCCTCAATAAGTGACAGGGGACTTAATTTTACGATCGTATTTACGGACATATTTACGGCCGTAAATACGTCGCGAAAATACGCCTCGTGTGAATGACGTGGCGTATTTTACATTGGAATCAATGCTAATCTAATTGTTCATTATTTGAAACGTATTTCAGGACGTATTTACGGACGTAAGTACGTCCGTGAATACGCCCCGAAATAAGCCGTGTGAACATAGCCTAAGAAGTCTCAAAAAACATCATTAATAAAATGCTGAAATGTTGCAGGGGCTTTACAAAGGGGCATAAACAGGTATCCAAATTGTGAAGGTAATATTTATATCTTTAAAACTTTTACATGATTTTCATTTACTTATTGATTGTTCTTCGTTCTTAGTCAGGCCGTAAGGACTGGAGATATATATAAGATCTCAGCAGAAAGGAATCTAGACATTGTGGAGCCAGTTAAATAACAACATATGTTTTTTGTTTGAATAGACCTACTCATTCATTGAAATCTTACCCCTTGGAGAAGGTTCTTTGTTTGAGCAGGGAAACACCCAGAAGTGGGCTCCATATGGTAATGTTAACTTTAAACCAATGTTTAGGAACTAGAATGTTTTTTAAAGGTTTAAACAGATTGGCTAATGTGTTCTTGCAGAAGAAGGATGAGGGTTCGGGTTATAAAAAGTTAGAACCTACTTGGAGCTAGGTAAGACACAACTTGATATTGTATAGGCTTCATGCTGTATACTAAGTGTCTTCCAATACTTGCATTGAAAAAATTCCAGATTTTTTTTTTTTTACCTTCAACTGATTTTTAATTTGAAAACCTGATCAACATCCGAAATGCTTTATTAGCTATGACAATATCTAGTTCTAAAGGTGGTCTTCTACTCATCCTCTGGATGAATACATATGGGATAGTAGGTACTTCTTAAATCTAGTTTGGTGACAATCTTGGCAGAGAGGAGTCTTTCCAGCAAGGAATTAAAGGAAGAGGATAACGATTTTTATCATAATTTTATTTAGTTCTCTGTAGTCAATACATGGCTTCAGGGTTGAGTCTTTCTTTTTTATAAAGAACAAAAGTGCCCCAGCTGGGGATGAGGAAGGTCAAATGAAGCCTTTCTTCAAATTTCTTTAAAGTAATTTTAATTTTGGTTCACAGAGGTTGTAAATTCACCAAAAGAAATGGTGGCTCCAGGAAGCAACTCGAAGGGACTTTTTTAAGGATGATGTAGAGGTCATTTATTAGATTTTTTCTTGTTGCAGACGTCACTGAACGATTGATATTGAGGCATGAAATTATCATAACTCTGCTGATAAATCTTGGAAACTTGTATTTGTTTTTGGACATATAACTTTGGATGACAATTGTCCTTGCAATACTCAGAAGGAATGGTAACAATCCTTGATTCCCAGTAAATAAAAGGATTATGGATAGCAAACCTTGAAATCCCTAAAATCACTGGAAACTTGGGCAGACTAGGGTCAATACAGATTCCAGGTTTAATTGTCTTATGAGTTACAAGTCCAGAGAATAAAGGTGATCCATCAACAGTAGTGTTGAGCGATTGCATTGGCTATCGAGATCGTTTATAGTGATAGTCCCGCTATGATAAGGTTTTTTTGAAGTGAGCCCTCGAATTTTTTGGGGATTTCCCTTAAAAGGGCTAGGGGGAGCAATTAACACCTTCATTATTAACCCAAACAAGGTGGAAATGAAATTAACTCCCAAAAAGTCAAATGATAGTCCTACCCCTTTGGCAAAACCTTTTGTTATAAAAGTCACAGAAAAAAAAGTCACAGACCTTTATATCCCTGTCTTTTCCCAGCCTGCCCTTAAAACCCCTAACCCCCAAATTAAAAAATGCCAGAAGGCGTTGATTTGAACCATATGTTACTTGAAAGGGAAAAAAAGAAAATCCCCCGTCCTGGAAAGCGAGAGCCCCCCAAACCCGCATGACCCCCAATTTAAAAAGTGCCGCAAAAAGGGTCTTTTAACCCCATTTTAGTTTTACTGGACATTGATATACCTGTCCGGGCCCCCGAAAAGCCCCAAACCATGACCCCCAATTTAAAAAAAGTGCCGGAAAAAGGAGTCTTTCAACCACCATTTTAGTTTCACTGGGCATTGAATACCTTCCTGGGCCCAGCATGAGCCCCAAACCTCATGACCCCACTTTAAAAAGTGCGGAAAAAGGAAAATCTTTAACCACCATTTTAGTTTCACTGGACATTGAACTATACTGTCCTGGGCCACAGCATGAGCCCCAAATTATCCTAGCATGGACCCCCACTTTTAAAAAGTGCGGAAAAAGGAGTCTTTAACCACCATTTTAGTTTCACTGGACAGAGTGACTATATTCCTGTCCTGGGCACGCATGAGCCCAAACCTGTCATGACCCACCCACATTTAAAAAGTGCCGGAAAAAGGAGTCTTTCAAACCACCATTTTAGTTGAATGGACATTGTCCTTTACCTGTCCTGGGCAACAGCATGAGCCCCAACCTGCATGACCCCCACATTTAAAAAGTGCCGGAAAATGGGTGTATTTAACACATTTTAGTTTGAATCAGGGACATTTGACTATATCATGTCCTGGGCCACTGCATGAGCCCCAAAACCTGCATGACCCCCACTTTTAAAAAAGTGACGGAAAAAGGAGTCTTTCAACAACCGAATTTTAGTTCACTTGGACATGAATATAACCTGTCCTGGGCACTGCATGTCCAGGGCCGGAGTTAACAGTTGGTGCGGTGAAAGCCCAGTGCTGGCGTCACGTATTATTAACACGCAGGTTAAAAAATGCCCTGATTGACGCAGCAGACGTATAACGGTCGTGGCTGATGCAGACGTGGCGGAAGCGGTTGTGTGAGAACTCCAGCCCTTCCTTGCTACACAGTAAATACTGGGTTGCGCTTGACCCTCCGTATGAGTGTGGACCACAATTGGAGCTTATCTTGGATATACTGGTGGTTATACGTCCTGTTACACCAGGTGGCCACTTTTATCTTGGCTTTCTTTTTCTCATTTTACTCAACGATGCTGGAGGAAAATGGTCATCTGTACTGTGTTCTCCTGTCTGTGCTCATACTCCATGTTCTCCTGTTAAATAACCTACATCTGGTCAAGTTTTCAGTATCTCCCTTGAACAATTCAAGAGGAATTATTTTAACAGCTTATTTTGTACATGCAAGTTTTTTAGTACTTTAATTCTTAGAATAACACAATTTTTAAAATAGGATGTATCCCACATGTCTTTGTTTCTTTTTTTCATTGTATTAACATGGTTGTCTCTAATACAGGGATGATAGCTATGTTAAAGTTCTTGCAAAAACAAGTCATTTGCCACATATGTGTACATTAACTGTGTCCTAACTATTCCTGTTTATGCAGCTTACCATCACCTTGAAGCCACTCTTGAAATTGGCAGAACAAAATGTTCGTTAGTAAACAACAATTTTTTAGATAGGACCTGTAGTATAGCTGGCATGTCACGGCAAAATGCCCAATAATTCAAAGAATGACCCTGAGCACACTTTGGTCAATTGTGAGAACAAATGTCTGTTTTGATAAACAACATTTTTAAATAGGACCTGTAGTATAGCTGCATCTCGGATGTCACAGCCAAAATGCCCCCAAAAATTCAAAGCCTTGACCCTTGAGCCACTTTGGTCAATTGTGAAGAACAAATGTTGTTAGAAACAAATTTTTAGAATAAGGAACCTGTAGTTAGCGGCCATGTCACACAGACATAATGCCCACCAAAACATTCAATGCAATGACCCCTTGAGCCAATTTGGGCAATTGTGAAGAACAAATGTCTGTTAGAAACAACATTTTTAAGATAGACCTGTTATTCCTTAAAAAACAAACACTCCGCTAGTATGCTGCAGGTCACAGCAAATGCCCCCAAAATTCTAAAGCATGACACTTGAGCCACTTTGGTCATTTGGATGAACCAAATGTCTGTAGAAACAACACTTTTTAGAATAGGACCTGTAGTATAGCTGCTCATGTCACAGCATAATATAATGCCCCACAAAAATTTCTAAGACATGACCCTTGTGCAACTTTGGTCAATTGTGAGAAAAACATATGTCTGTTAGAATCACAACATGTGTTTATAATTTGGATCTGTAGCTAGTGCTGCATTTCAAAGCTGCATGACCCAAAAATATTTATAAAAATAGATTCTCAGCCACTGTAAAAATAGTGAGGGAGAAATGGCCACTTAGAAGCCCACATTTCTATTCCAAAGGGACCATTTATTATAGCCTGTATCTCACAGCAACATGACCCAAAATTTTAAAATATGACTTCTCAGCACTATTAAAAATTGTGAGGGAGAAAATGCCACTTAGAAGTCACATTTCTGTTCAAAGGACCATGATTATTGCTTATCTCACAGCAACATGACCTCAATACCATTGCACAATGCGAAAAACTTTTAAGATAAAGTGAGTTAAATGTGAGTAAGGTGTGTCTTGAAACCTTGCTGTCTTTTACAGTACTCCTCACAGCACAAAAACCATCAAAATGAACTGGTTGAAAAGAGAATAAAAATTGCAGTTAAGAAATGATCATTTTAATAATAAAGTTTTCAAGAGGTCCATTTCTGTTTGAAAGGAATGTGAAGGTACACCGGCAACTATAATCGGTGACTCGGCAATTGGGGGCCACACCTCATCAAGAGACCATGCCTGTTCATCTCTTGTGAAAGTCAAAACGATCCAATTCTCTGTGGAAAAGCCGGATGCGGTTTGTATGTAATGACTCCTCCGCTGTGCTGAAGGTCCGCCTCAGATATGACGCTGGCTGCTGGGCAGGACAATCACCTCTATGGGTGACGAGCCAGCTCGGGACATTACGTCCATTTTGGATACCCAGAGTCGTATGGGTCAGGAAACACATGCAATAACATCGGTGTTGTGACGCAGATTAGTCGTGCACCATGATACTATAGCTGTCTCTGTGTGTTGGATGTGTGCCCGGCATTAGCATGCGTTGGTGAGGTGGTAAAACAAAGATGTGCCAGAGGTCACCCATTAGGCTTATGCCTACCGTGCCTGCTGCTGCCGCTACGACTACTTGGCACTTCTATGCTTGTCTAGTCGCTGATGTGTTACAACCGTCGACATTTGGGGAACAGTGAAGCATGGACGCAACAGATGTCTACCAGTTGATCCAATCAGCAGGTCTCCTTGTCCTGCATTTTAATCTCTATTGGGTGGCGTTGAAGGAAAGTGCTGATTTTTGTTTTGTACAGGGCGATCCAGGTGGGTGGCCACTCCCAGTAAAGTGTGGTTTTAGTCATTTTGTTGTCCTTTATGCGAGGATCATGTTGGAGGAAATGGAGCATCCAAGCACTCATGTGAGAGATGGAGCCTTGATTTCCATGCCTCTGGGTCGAGGGGCACTAGCAAACTTGATCTTCCTCATCTTCCTCCTCTCCTCAAAGTCGCGCCAACCTCTTTACAAGGCACGGGACGTCGGTAACTCGGTGTCTGGAATTACCTCCTCCTCCTCCTCCTCCGTGCTCCGGCACAGCGTTCAACAGCCCCTGGCTTGACTGAGATGTTGCACCCATGAGTGCTGTTGCGACACCTCACCTTGCACTAGCTCTGGGACCCGAACCACTGCCTAATGAAGACCGATGAAACTTGTGAAATGTGCGGCCTTGTGGATTTGGACGGAGAAGTAAGGCTCCGTGTCCGCATCTGTGTCCGTCTCCTCCTCCGTCGCTGGCGGTCTGTTTGATTTCGCAGTGTCCAACAGATCGTTCCAGAACTCAAGATCTCCACAATGCTCATTGCTGACAATGGGCATGTCCGCACTGACCATTTTGGTGGCTTCTTCACAAAAATGGACATGGATGGTGCAGAGCGCTTTCACCTGCCTCCACTCGCGGTCGTTTCAACACACCGAGGTACGTACCGCTTGTGTCCCAGGCCATGTGTCACTTCGTACTGCGTAATGGCATTGCGCTGCGGCACAATCGCTGGGTGCATGTGCGAGGGTGGAATGCCTGGTGTTGCCACGTCAACAATGAGACGGTTGAGGGAGGCCGAGCTGACGCTCTGCACGGCAGCCAGCGGGATGAAAGCAGTGTCCGCCGACGGGGCAAGTGCGAACTGACCTCGTGCTCCTTCTTCACGCAGGCAGTCCTAGACACGGGTTTGCTCTTAGAAATTTCTGGTCGACAAGGTTCATGACATGTGCCAGGCAAGGGATGTGCCTCCAAGCTACCGATCTTAAGGGCGGCAAGCAGATTTCGCCCCAGTTATACGCACACCACCTTGACTGGCCACATGGTTCATTGTACCCAGCCAGCGCTCGGTCTCGTTGGATTAGAGCCTGTCCACAGCTCCTGACCTGAGTGTGGTCACCGGTCTCCAAGGCAGATTAATTTCAACACGGCTGGTGTCTCTGGGCACGTGATGCCACCTGTGGACCTTGGGGGAAAGAGCCCTGCACATCCCTGCAGTTTTTGAAGAGCGTGCCTCGCCGAGCCTGAGAAGCACCACCGTCACCCCCAGAGACATACACCCAGCTCACCCGTGAGCTCGTCACGAGTATTTATAGCGGCCTTGGCCTGTGCTTACTAGTCCCTGCTGGCGTCGGTGGTGAGATGGGACTTTCTCCGGACACAGATGGCTGACAACGCGCTTGACATATTGTAGATGACTCGTGGTGGCAGGGCTGGGCGATTTTCTGACAAAGATATGCCTGCTCGGATCTGGTATTGGGGGCAGTCGTGGGCATTGACGTGGCGGAAATCCCAATCCCTGTGTCCACCAGACGGGATATGGCAACATTTCCAGGCCAAAAGCACATGGTAATGCGAAAATTTCAGACTTTTGGCTTTGGGATGGTTTGGTTAAAGTGTATCTTCTGTTCCCAATCCTGGAAGACAGAAGGCTGGCTGCTAGTACTGGCCGCTGTATCGGCGTGCAGGTCGTCAAACTGGCGGAAGGAGAATGGGGTTAGGATGGGTCTCTGGTGGTGCCTGGTGGTACTCGGGCTGACGCGTGGTGGCTGAGCGGAGGTCTCGATCCCTGATCAGATCTGAGAGACATGGGCACGCGGAGGACCTCGCTGGTGGTGGCGGAGGTAGGAGGTGGCGGAGACTGTGGGTGTGGACAGTGGTTGGAGGCCCGGCGTCACGGTCGGACTTTTTTGGCCAAGTGTTCCTCCCATTTCAACTCATGCATTCGCTGACATGTGACTAGACATGTTGGTGGGGTTAACTTAAGGTTCTTTGCCTCTACTTATGCGTTACGGCAAAGGCGGCATATGACAATGCTGGGTGAATAGAGGCTTGCTCAAAGTAGGCCCAGGCTTGAGTGGTCCTGGGACCTTTTGGACGGCGCATAAGCCGAGGAGCCGGCTGTTTGCGCATGGACAGTGGCTGGCGGAATCTTATCTGCGACTTCTGCGACCGCACTTCCTTTTTGTGGCGGGACCCGCTATTGACACTACCCCATCGTCTTCCTCCTCGTCCCACTGATGAAGCGCTCGCAAGCAAATTCTGCAGGATAGAACCAGGATGGATCGCCAGCAATGGTTTTTCGTCATCATCATCTTCATTTTTTTCATAAAACAATAAAACCCCACAGGTGAACTTGGTCGTCCTGACTCTTTCTGCATCCAGAAGTGACGGGATACCAGCAAAGTGGCCTGCAATGCGTTGCCGACCGCACCGGGATTTTTGGCCGATTGACCGGCTTCTTCACCGCAATCTGGTGGCTTCAGTAACTCGGGCCGTATGTGCAAAGACTAAATCTTCCTCTTGTTCTTTTAACATGCCATTCTGACCCATACCGCAATTTCTGTCATCAAGAGGTCTTCAGACAATGATTATCACAGTGGTGGGTACACGAGTTGAACATTTGGGCTGCTTCAGTTGGACGGATGCTGATTGATGTGATGCGACATTTGTGGCCGTGACTGGGAGGACCGGGAGGTAAGACTGCATAGATGCAGGTTGCATTTACCATGAAAGGACAGATTGGCGACGATGTTCGTTTACTTTAGATTCACAGGGCCCTGACCCAGCGATTTGATCAGGACTGAGGGCCATGCAAACTGACGATCCGACTGGCATGTCGTGTTGTGCCAGCACTGGAAGGTGCACCTTTCTCGTACCTCTCACTCATGTGCTACCCCCCTCTTTGCTCGCTTACCACCTGCATTTCGCTCCATGTCCAGAATTATAAATTTGAGATCAGGTATGAATAGTTTTGAAAGTCTTCTTGGATAAAAAGACGGCAAATCACAGCTATTTCTCAAATCCCCTCTAATCATACAAAATTGTGGATTAAAATTTAACTGCAGGGGTCTATCACAAATCTGGACTGGGGCAAAATTCCAAAAACACGTTTCTGTTATGTTTGGTATTTAAAATGTTATTTTTTGCTCCTTTCTATTCACACTGTGGTGTTACCTATAGATTGCTCGTTTTATGATTTACGTAGATGCTGCGTCAATGAAAACAGCAGGGTGAGCAAAAGTCAAAAAACACGTAAACTGTTATGTTTTCGTATTATACACGGTATTTTTTGCACCTTTCAATTCACCTGTGGTGATATGAATTGCTGTTTTAAGATTTACGTTGATGCGCGTCAATGAACAGTATGGGTGTCAGCCAATAGTCAATAAACGTAAAACTGTTATGTTTTGATATAAGAAACGGTATTTTTGTCACCTTTCAATTCACATGTGGTGAATATAAGAATCTGCTGTTTAAGATTTACGTAGATGCTGCGTCATGAAAAGTATGGGTGCGCAAAGTCAAAAACACGTAATGTTATGTTTTGATATAAGAATACGTATTTTTGCTCCTTTCCAATTTCACCTGTGGTGAATATAGAATGCTGTTTTTAAGATTTACGTAGATGCTGCGTAAATGAACAGTACTGGGTGGCGCAAAGTCCAAAAAACACCGTAAATGTTATGTTTTGCATTTAATATACTGTTATTTTTGCACCTTTCAATTCACCTGTGGGAATATAGAATTGCTGTTTTCAGATTTACCGTAGATTGCTGCGTACAATGAACAGTACTGGGTGCGCAAAAGTCAAAAAACGTAACTGTATATGGTTTTGATTAATTAAACTGTATTTTTGCACACTTCAATTCATCCTGTGGTGAAATATAGAATTGCTGTTTTCTAAGACTTTAACGTAGATGCTTGCGTTCAATGAAACAGACTGGTGCGCAAAGTTCAAATCAAAACACGTAATGTTATGTTTTGATATTATAAAACGTATCTTTTTGCACCTTTCATTCACCTGTGTGTGAATATAGAATTACTGTTTTAAGATTTACGTAGATGCTGCGTAAATGAACAGTGACTGGGTGCGCAAAAGTCAAAAAACACGTACTTGTTATGTCTTTGATATAATAAACCTGTATTTTCTCTGCACCTTAAATTCACCTGTGGTGAATATAGAATTGCTGTTTTAAGATTTACGTATGATGCTGCGTCAATGAACAGTACTGGGTGCGCAAAAGTAAAAAAAACACGTACTGTTATGTTTCGTATAATAAACGGTATTTTTTGCACCTTTCAGATTCACCTGTGGTGAATATAGAATTGCTGTTTTAAGATTTACGTAGATGCTTGCTCGCGGCATGAACAGTACTGGGTGCGCACAAAAGTAAAAAAACAATGTAACAGTTATGTTTTTGATATAATAAACTGTATTTTTTGCATCCTTTCAATTCACCTGTGTGAATATAGAAATTGCTGATTTTAAGAGATTTACGTAGATGCTGCGTCAATGAACAGTACTGGGTGCGCAAAGTCAAAAAAACACGTATGCTGTTATGTTTTTCGTATAATATTACGGGTTTTTTTGCACCTTCTATTCACCTGTGGTGATATAGAATTGCTGTTTTAAGATTTTACGTAGATGCTGCGTCAATGAACAGTACTGGGTTCTGCGCAAAAGTCAAAAAAACACGTAACTGTTATGTTTTGATATATTAAAACGTATTAAATATAAATTAATTTTTTTGCAACTTTCAATTACCTGTGGGTGAATATAGAATTGCTGTTTTTAGATTTACGTAGATGCTGCGTCCAATGAACAGTACTGGTGCGCAAAAGTCAAAAAAACACACGTTAAACTGTTATGTTTTGATTATAAATATACTGTATTTTTTGCACCTTTTCAATGCACTGTGGTTGAATTAGTATTGCTGTTTTAAGATGTTACGTAGGATGGCTGCGTCAATGACAGTTACTGGTGTGGACAAAGTCTAAACACACGTAAATGTTATGTTTTGAAATAATTAAAACTGTATTTTTTGCACCTTTCAAATTCACCTGTGAGTGAATACTAGAATCTGCTGTTTTAAGATATTCGTAGATGCTGGTCCAGACTGAACAGTACTGGGTGCGCAAAAGTCAAAAACCACGTAATGTTATGTTTTGATATAAATAAACGTATTTTTTGCACCTTTCATTTCAATGTGGTGAATAAGAATTGGCTGTTTTAATGATTATAAGTAGATGACTGCGTCAATGGAAAAGTACTGGGTGCGCAAAAAGTCAAAAAACACGCTAAAGATGTTATGTTTTGATTATAATAACTGTATTTTTTGCACCTGTTTCATTTCACTGTGGTGAATATAGAATTGCTGTTTAAGATTTACGTAGAAGATGCTGCGTCAATGAACTGTTACTGGGTGCGCAAAAGTCAAAAAAACACGTATCTGTTTATGTTTTCGTATTAATACACGGTATTGTTTGCACCTTTCAATTCCAACATGTGGGATTATAGAATTGTGTTTTAAGATTTACGTTAGTGCTGCGTCAATGAACAGTACTGGTTGCGCAAAAGTCAAAAAACACGTAAATGCTGTTATGGTTTTGATATAATAAACGGTTATATTTTTTGCACCTTTCCAATTCACCTGTGGTGACTATAGTAATTGCTGTTTTAAGAACTTTACGTAGATGGCTGCTGTTCAATGAACCAGTTTCGGGGTGCGCAAAGTCAAAAAACACGTAATCTGTTATGTTTTCGTACGATACACGGTAATTTTTGGCAAAACAACATACCTGTTTGCTTGAGTGCTGAATACAGATTGATGGATTGTTATTTAAGTGCAAGGTTGAAATATAAACAGTCACAGGGTGTATTGGGTAAAATTGAACACCTATCTGAAATGTATTTGATAAAAAAGTGGAGTTTTGAAGCTAAAAGAGACCATGCAGTTACTAGAAAAATGATGTTTATCAATATAAGTTCAGACTGTCCAATATCCAGGAAATTTACTTCAATAGCAAATGTTAATAATAAAGATATTCCATTACATATCTACACTAAGTTCTTGGATGAACGCTTTATCCAATGTTTTTATAGATAGTGCTTGTCTGTGTTCGCCCAGGGGGCCCCCACCCCGCTCCCTCCGCCGTGACTTTACATACGGTAGATGCTGCTTTAAAAATTCTCTAGCTGAACTACATAAAATCTTCAATCTCTAATATAACTAAATTGGAAGGTCACAGCTGAATAGCAAGAGTTTCTCTGTGCAGAAATAGATAATTCGCGAGACTGGTGGCCACAGGCAGAGCGCACGTCCTTTCCCTATGAGACGCTGAGAGTCACTGAGGCTGTGAAAAGGAAACGCATGTTCTATGGTAAAACGATGGAATGTGATTTTTTCCAGCCAATCGAACCATATACACATCACAGTCATGACGTCGCACACACATATCACCTGCTCTATTCTATAATCTGATTTGCTGGCCCGCCAAAATTACAGATAGCGCCGTGAAAAGGCCGCGATCTTAACATAGTTGATGCTCAGATTTTACCTTAATTATCGCCCCAGTCTGGAAAATTCGATCACTATTAAAACCTTGCGATTTCAACTTTGTCGATAAAAATCGCTCAACACTATTCGTGGCGATTATGTGCCGTTGACAATACATGTCCATGGGGCCGGGTGGCTGCCAGCCCCCCTGTGCTTTGGAATTACGGCCTATTGCGGTACATAGCATATGAGCCACAATAAGCCGTATGAACAAACCCTTATTCTTCTCCCACTTTTGAAATCCAAACTTACACAACCAGTTACTGCTTGTCACCTGTGCTTCTTTCTATCTTTCAATCACACAATACCAGGATGTAAGAATTTACCCATTTGTTTGTATACACAACATAAACTACACAGCGAAGATAGAAATAGACAACAGACTCAAAAACAGTCAGATTAGACTCAGTCAAGAAGCCATAAAAGGAAAAGAGGAAGGGACATGTGTGCATGGAGATGAGTTCAACCCAGATGCCGCCCCCGGTCGTATTTGTGAACAAAGAATAGAGAGAGAGGCAGGAGAGAGAGAGAGTTTTTGTGTGCGGGGTTTGCTGCGTTCACTGACAGCAATCAGTCGACGTGTGCGGTGCGGGGTTTGCTGCGTTCACTGACAGCAATCTGTCGACATGTACAGTGCGGGATTTGCTGCGTGCACTGACAGCAATCAGTCGACGTGTTCTGTGCGGGGTTTTCTACATTCACTGACAGCGATCAGACGGTCCGGCAGCAGTGGATTCAGAGATCTTGTGCGTCCCATGTAAACAACAAACAGATAAAGCGTATTATAGTTTTGTTCTGCAGGATCTTTAGAGGTCAGAGGTGTAATAATCTGCAGGATATACTCTCTGTGTGTGTGAGAGAGAAGAAAATAAAATCACCCATCTTTTCCAGGAGTCCAGAATCGTCAAAGTCCAATTCTTCTTAACAATGATGGCAGATTGGAGAGCGAGAAATGTAGCTATACACTATGGATTTACACTTAACTTTTCACTTCCAATGATTCCTTAGTCTCCGAAAGCTGAGAACCTCTCCGCTCCCCCACCCCCCCATGCTCACACAGAATTAATTCTCACGTGCACACTTTGGGGCGTGTCTGCAGAGAGAGAAGATACTCCATGCTGGAGGAGAAACATGCCCTTATTTCATAAGATGCTTAGCAACCAGATAACAAGGAGATGCCATAAGATTGAAAACCGATTAAACCCTTCAAGAAATATTTAACCCTTAGAGTTTCACACGGTAGAGCTTTGTGCACTACAGATTGTAAACCTCCTGCAGTCATGTCAATGTAACATGAATAGCTAAGAACAGCAGAGCTGATATGCCAGCTGCTGCTATAGAGCCACTCTGAAGCCGGCTGTAGCTTTGTGAGACAGCATGGTGAGAAAACCCCTTTAATTGTTTTTCCACTTCTGAAATCCACACTTATATAGCCAGTTACTGCTTGGCATATAAGCTGCTCTATAAGGCTATGTTCACTGGGTTTAAACTGCGGGACGTTAATTACGTCCCAGCAGTTACGCCGTGTGGACGGGGGCGGGTTGCGGGGGGCTGGCACTTCGCAGCCCATAGGACAATCATTGCTAGCGGCGCGTATACGAGCTAGAAAGTGACATGTCAATTTCTCACCCCTCTGCCTATTCGGACGAGGCAGGGAGAGGAGAACATAATGCATTGTTCACTCTATGAGAACTGTTGGATTACCGTAATGACCGGACGTCTTCAGCCACCGTAATAGGCGCACTTCCGGCGCGTAATTACGGACCGAAATACGTCCTGGTTTAAGCCGTGTGAACATGGCCTAAGGTGCATCCAGCAATAACACAAATAGCCGGATGTAAGAATTAACTCATCTGTTCAGGTATACGACATGAACTACATAGATAAAAGAAGAAATGTTGCAAACTTAAATGAGCACATATACATTCAATTTTAATCTAGTTGAAAAGCTTGTTACAAAAATGGAATAGTAAAGCAGGAGTCGTTTACTCCGGGGCTTCAATCAGAAAATTAGTCATTTTATTGACTGATCTTTTGTCTCCATTAAAGTTTATGCCAAATTCAGCCAGCACACTGATTTTTTTTCAAGGCATTTGGCCAGTGAGGCTTTCGTTGACAACTGGGTCTTCATTGATTGTGGTTTTTGTTGTGAGGTAAAAATTAAAATAAAAAAAAAGAAAGCTGTCCTGAAGGAGTATTTTTTTTAATTAAAGCCAGAAAGGAGATCTAATTCTTCTCCCACTACTTAAATCCACATCAGCCAGTAGTACTTGTCACTAACACAGCTCTCTGAAGTGCATTCAACAATCACACAATACCAGGATGTTAGAATGAGCCCATGTATTCAAATATACAAAAAACTACATAGCGAAAAAAAAATCGATGACATAAACTCAAAAACATTCTGGATATACTTATACCACATACAGGCAGTGTCGGGATGGGGTGTCTAGGACCTACCAGTGGAATTTCATTCTGGGGTCCACCAGTGAAGTTGATTCTTGGGGCAACACCAGTGGAATTTCATTCTGGAGTCCTCCAGTGGAGCTTATTCTTGGGCCCACTACTGGAGCCCTCCAGTGGAGTTGGTTTCTTTGGGCTCCACCAGTGGAATTGGTTCTTGGGGCTCCACCAGTGGAGTTGAATCTGGGGACCCACCTGTGGAGTTGGTTCTTGGAGTCCACCAGTGGAGTTGGTTCTTGGGGTCCACCAGTGGAGTTGGTTTTTGGAGTCCACCAGTGGAGTTGGTTCTTGGGTCCACCAGTGAAGTTGGTTCTTGGAGTCCACCAGTGGAGTTGGTTCTTGGGACTCCACCAGTGGAGTTGGATCTGGGGACTGCACCAGTGGAGTTGGTTCTTGGGACCCACCAGTGGGGTTGGTTCTTGGAGCCCACCACTGGAGTTGGTTCTTGGAGCCCACCAGTGGAGTTGGTTCTTGGGGTCCTCCAGTGGAGTTGGTTCTCAGGGCCACCCTGCAGCTACTGTACATGTCTCTCATAATTAGCCTTTGCTTTGTCTCTTCTCTCTGTCTTTTTGTCTCTTCCAAGGATGTATATACAGTTTAAAAGACATTAAAGGTCTGCCATGCTAAGGAATCCAACAAGGAGTATTCCAATGTTCCTCTGTGGGCAGTAGAGATGTTGTATAGAGGATAAGAAGGGGAATTCTGCATCAAAAAGAAAAAAAAGGCCAAAAATTGCTAAAGAAGAAAAAGCAAATCTGCAATAATTGAAACAAAGTAGAAAAAAAATCTCACAAGTCTACAGTTCCTGTTCCCAAAATAGAGTTTATTTTACTAGCAGGCACATGCACTATAAATTTTAATCTTATTTTAATAGCTTGTTATGAAAAGTGAATAGTACAGCAGAGGTATAGTATATAGTATATGAATGTAGTAAAGTAGAGGTCATCTTCTCCAGCAGACTTCAGTCAGAAAATTTGTCTTTTCATCAAGCTATCTACATTATTCTTCAAAGGCTTCTGTCGACCTCCACAACTACATCGACAATCGCAATTCTTTTTTCAGGGTCGTCGTCGAAAAACTGTCCGGTGAGGCTTTTGCTGACGACTGGATCATTATTTTTTTAGGGGATTTTGTATCTCATTTTTCCTTTTATGGACTTGCTTGTAAAGTATTGTCGAAATATACAAACCGAAAATCACTCCCAACGCGCACAGGCTGTATCGTGTCATACCTGTAACTCTATCGGCATGATTTGCGATATTGTTGGCTCCGTCACGAAGGAACTGTGGGAGAATTCGTATTCCTCCAATCCATCGCATTATCTTTCCTGTTGCCTTGGAACAGCATCTGAGTTTTGTTATTTTATCATAGACCCATAGCAGGGAAGCAAAAACTTTTCCACACAGTTGCTTGCTAAACAGTGTGATTTTTTTCTCTGACTATGGAAATCTTTACAACAGGAAACGGCATTCTCCAAATATTTTTGTCCGTGCTCTGTCCAACAGCGTTATCTCCTTTGTTGCTTCCTTCCATGCTTTTGTCCCCTCCAGTTCCCGACAAATGTCGCCATGCCAGCAAAGAGTTTGCTTTTTCGGCCAAGAAACTCATGGCAGTTAAAAATGTATTGAGCCTTGTCGATGAGGAACCACAATGTAGCATACACTGTATATAATGTTGAATGCTCCTCCCACTACATCTAAACAGCCAATCACAGCTTGTGACAGAACTCCTTCTTTAAAGTGCATCCACCAATCATACAAAACCACGACTGACAGGAAATGAGGGGGAGGAGGGTCTGTTAAATTGCTTAAGAAAGAAAAATCATTATCGAGAGTAACATTAGACCAGAAACAAAGCTGAAATTATGTGAACATCAGAACAATGTGGAAAAAAACCTCATAGAAATCTCCTAAACAGCATTCTCACTAAAAGTCTATGTCTACTCAGCACTGGATTTGTGATGCATTCAGTATTCAGAATCCACTGAAAATACAATTGTAACCTGTGCCCCACAGACCGTAATGAAAAATCTGTGCTGTAGCCTACGAGTTTTGAAATCTGCGGGATTCCGGTGGATTTTAAAACAGCTCTGTCTTCCGTCAAATTCTGTCAAATTGATGTTGGACTCCTGTACATTCAATGTATGGGGCCGATGGCAATTCCAAAAGCCGACCATGATTTTTGGCACAAATCTGCACCAAAAACCATTTTAACATTGCTGTGCCTGCCGCCTCCACCTGAAAAATATCTCTCGCATCCGCTCATTCCTCAACTTCAGAACTACAAAAATGCAGGTCCATGCCCTCGTCATCTCCGCCTAGACTACTGCAATATCCTTTTCTGTGGCTCCGTCCAGCACTCTCGCTTTCCCCTCCCATCCATTCCTCAACTCTGCTGCCCGTCTGATTCACCTTTCTCCTAATACTCTCTGCCTCTCCCCACTTGCCAATACTTCACTGGCTACCCATCGCCCAGCGAATCCAGTTCAGTTTACTAAACCATGACCTACAAAGGCTCTCCTTACCTATCTCCTCCATACATCTCTGTCTTAATCTCCAGTTAGTGCCCTTTGCAATCTCCTTCCTCAAAGACCTTCTTCTCTGCTCTCCTCTTTTCAGCTCCTCTCACCACCCGTCTCCAAGGACCTTCTCCCGTTTGGCTTCCCCCACACTCTGGAACTCACTACCCAACACATCTGACTCTCAATCCACCTTCCACCAGGGTTCAAAGCAAACCTGTAAACCCATCTCTTAGGAGCCTATATCCCTACACAGACCTTGCTGTTACTACTTCCTCCACAAACATGCTCTTTGCCCCTCAACTTCTGTCTCCTCTCCTCCTCCATTGTAGATTGTAAGCCCTCGCACGGCTGGGCCCTCGTCTCCCTTGGTGTGACTGTCATAAGTCACTTCACTGTTATCTTTGTACTTGTTTGACATATATTATGTATGTACAGCACCCTGGAATCAATGGCGCTTTAAAATAAATAATGATAATAAAAAAATTATAGACACAGCCTAATATAAAATAGATAATGTTTGACAGCCATTTGGTAACTTTTTGCCGATGTCTGCAATATACAATATACATGTGCTAGGACACTATAGTGTAGGCTCAAGAGCTGAGACTGCACTTTCTGTGTCAGGTCCAGCTGCACTGAGATACCTTCTTCTGCAGTGATATCCATAATTTCGGGGTAATTGTATATAGTTGAAACCAGAAGTTTCCATGCACTATATAAAGCCCCATCTGCAGGTTTTTATCATTATCTGAATGTTTAAATCAGAATAAACATTACCCGTTTTAGGTCAATTAGGAACCCAATAAATTATTTATATTTGCCAAATGCCAGAATAATGATGAGAGACAGAATTTTAAGGCATCTGAAAATTGCCACATAGGGTTGAACCAGACTTGTACAAGTCACAATTCTCTTCTGATATCTTGGCTGATTTCTTTAGACATTTTTCTCCTGGGGCAATTTCCAGATACTGAAGGTGCTTCGTTCATCTGTACAAAACAATTATATGCAAGTGTTGGACGCACTATAAAACAGTACTGAATCTCGATTGTCATTCGGTTTTTCTAATTGGATGTATTAAACGTGCATGCCAAAAACCAAGAAGAATGTCACACACTGAACTCGCCAGTTAGTTGAAAGACACTTCAATTTTTTTAAAGGTAACAGAAAACTTTTATAACCTTTTTTTCGGGTGGGGGGGTTTGGAAAAAGTACTAGAAGGGCTGAGTGCAGCCCCCCAAACAAAAGGAACACCCTAGGTAAGCTATTTTCCCGCCCATGATTGGTTATGCTTTTTAAATTTGGTTCCTCTGAAAATGCAGTTCTTTTTACACCCATTTTGGGGTTGTAGCCCTGAATAAAGGAGCCATCTTGTGGGTAAAAAAATAGAAATTCCACATTTTTAACTTTCCCACAACACAAGAAACAAACAGGTTGGGGAATGTTTCTGTATTAAAAAAATTGGGTTTTTTTTTTTTTGTTGTTTATTTACAACTTTTTGCAACTTTTTTCCTCCACAGGGGAAAAAACCCCCTTTTTTGGGAAAAACCCCAAGTTTTTTTATTGTTGTTTTTATTTTGAAAAACACTCGACGATAAAATATCACCAAGTGTTTTATTTTGTTTGGCTACACATGCAATGCCATTTTTCAGTATGTTAGACAAAATTTCATCTTGATGAAGCAAGGGGCCAAAAGGGTTTTTTGAAAATTTTTTTTTATTTTAAAAAGTTTTTAATTGGGGTTTTTGTTGTAAATAACAGTTTTTTGTTTTAAAAAATTTATCCCCCTTTACCTTTTTTGTGAAGTAAGCCTTTCTTAAAGGATCTATTTGGGTCACAATTTTTTTGTTAGGAGGCATCCTTTCCCGGGTTTTCCCCCCTGTTATTAAAGCATTTACTAACTTTTTAAAGGGTTTTTCCAAAAAAGGTTTAGTGTGTTTGCTATTTGTTTTTGGCTCCCCACATTTTCTCCAACTGGGGAATTAAAATTTTTAATGGTTTTTTTTTGGTTTGACAACTGCCTGCTCTGAGTATGGTGTTGCCTGGAGCAGTTTTCTATATAACGTTGTTTCTACACAACCCAGGATGTTATTGCCTCTTAGGCTTTTTGTTCACAGGGTTTTTAATGGCGGGAGGGTTTTTTCCCCGAAATTTTACACCGGTGAAACGGGGGGGGGGGGGGAAGCGGGGGGGGGGGGGCCGGGGGGCCCACCGGCCCCTTGGGAATGCATTTTTTCTCGGGGGCGTATATGCCGTGAAAAATTGCATTCATTTTCCCTTCCCCCCTCGGGTATTGTCGGCGGGGGAGAGGAGACGTAACCCTTTTGTTCTTTGAGAACTGGGGTTTACCGTAAGGGGAAGGGGAATTTTTTCAGCCCATAATTCGCGCGTCCCGGCGAAAATTATGGGCTGAAATATGTCCCAGAATAAGCAGTGTGAACATGGCTTAGGCTCTCTCTCCCCTGCAGTGAACAAAAAACAACTTGAAAATCAAATACTAAAAACGTTCATAAAACTGAGTTTTTCTGCCCCACTGCCTGCCAAAAGCTGCTGAAAAACAGCTGTTTTTTGCTATGATTTGCGTTTTTTGGCGCTTTTTTTACGCGCATTTTTTGCTTGTCTTCAAATCTGTTTTTTAATGTTTGCATAAATTAAGCCATCGGATGTAATTTCCCGCCTACAAAAGGGATTAAAGCGCATCTTTCATTTATATGTCATTTGTAGTCTTTTTTTGGATTTTGGGGCCCCTAATAAAATTATCTCGCTCTTGTTGCCAAAATGACTTTTTTAATGGATTTTTGGGGCCAAAAAACCACTTTTTTTTACGGATTTTTGGGGAATGGTTATCTCATTTTTTGGGCGCTAAAAACTTTTTTTAAAAAGGGTTTTGACACTAAAAACTTTTTTTTAAAATTTTTCGCAAAAAACTTTTTTTCAGATTTTTGGTGCTAAAAAAACTTTTTTCGGGCTCTGGGACAAACAGAATACTCGCTTTTTACTAAAAATACTTTCTTTCCGCTTTTTTTGGGGCAAAATAAGGTTTTTTTTTTTGGATTTTTGCCACTATTACGTTACTTGCTTTGTGCAAAAATCCTTTTTTTTTTTTACGGATTTGGGGGCTAAAAATAATTTTTTATTAAGGATTTTGAACTAAAATCCTGTTTTTGGTCTTGGGGGTATTAAAAGTTATCTATTTGCTGCTAAAAAAACCGGCTTTTTACGGGTTTTGGTGCGAAAATTTATCCCAAATTTTTTAAAAAAATTTTAATTTTAGCAACAAAAGTGAGATAACTTTATTAGCGTAAAAATCCGTAAAAAAAAATGTATTTTAGCGCCAAAATCCATAAAAAAGTGTATTTTTGCCATCAAAAGCGCGATAAATGTATTAGTGTCAAAATCCATAAAAATGTAATTTTGCACCAAAATCTATTAAAAAAAAGTATTTTTAGCGACAAAAGCGACATAACTTTAATTGGGACAAAATCCGTAAAAAAAGCAGTTTTGCGCCAAAAACCCTAAAAAACTTATTTTTTAGCACCAAACAAAATAACTCATTGGGGCCAAAATCGGAATTGCGCAAAAACATTTGCGACAAAAGCATGATCACTTTATTACAAACAAGGACACATCGGACACTTGTATGCAGAATTGATAAGGTATAACCTGTGGTAACGCCCACTTTAATCTCCTGGGTGGGTTTTCATTGAGAAATGCGCCACAAAAATGCCGCTAAACGCGCCAAAAAAACGTCCGGCGCTTTCCATAGACTCCAAAAGTAAATTTTCTGCCCGGCTCTGGTGTTTTTTGTAACATGTTACAAAAGACGACCAGTTAATAAAATGAGCAGAAAAAAGACGTTCAGTGGAGACAACAGGACATTCTTTCTATAGAGTCTATGGGAGACAGCAGGACGTTCTTACTATAGAGTCTATGGGAGACAACAGGACGTTCTTACTATAGAGTCTATGGGAGACAGCGGGACGTTCTTACTATAGAGTCTATGGGAGACAGCAGGACATTCTTACTATAGAGTCTATGGGAGACAGCAGGACATTCTCACTATAGAGTCTATGGGAGACAGCGGGACGTTCTTACTATAGAGTCTATGGGAGACAGCGGGACGTTCTTACTATAGAGTCTATGGGAGACAGCAGGACGTTCTTACTATAGAGTCTATGGGAGACAGCGGGACATTCTTACTATAGAGTCTATGGGAGACAGCGGGACGTTCTTACTATAGAGTCTATGGGAGACAGCAGGACGTTCTTACTATAGAGTCTATGGAGACAGCAGGACGTTCTTACTATAGAGTCTATGGGAGACAACAGGACGTTCTTACTATAGAGTCTATGGGAGACAGTGGGACGTTCTTACTATAGAGTCTATGGGAGACAGCGGGACGTTCTTACTATAGAGTCTATGGGAGACAGCGGGACGTTCTTACTATAGAGTCTATGGGAGACAGCGGGACGTTCTTACTATAGAGTCTATGGGAGACTGCAGGACGTTCTTACTATAGAGTCTATGGGAGACAGCGGGACGTTCTTACTATAGAGTCTATGGGAGACAGCAGGACTTTCTTACTATAGAGTCTATGGGAGACAATAGGACGTTCTTACTATAGAGTCTATGGGAGACAACGGGACGTTCTTACTATAGAGTCTATGGGAGACAGCGGGACGTTCTTACTATAGAGTCTATGGGAGACAGCAGAACGTTCTTACTATAGAGTCTATGGGAGACAGCGGGACGTTCTTACTAAAGAGTCTATGGGAGACAGCGGGACGTTCTTACTATAGAGTCTATGGGAGACAGCGGGACGTTCTTACTATAGAGTTTATGGGAGACAGCGGGACGTTTTTACTATAGAGTCTATGGGAGACAGCAGGACGTTCTTACCATAGACTCTATGGGAGACAACGGGACGTGTTTACTTTAGAGTCTCTAGGAGCTGTTTTCAGTCGTTTTTTCAGCATTTTTAGATAACGAAAAACATTGAAAAAACTGAGGTTTTTCCGTGCAGGGGAGACAGGGCCTTTGGGCATGTCCCCACGGCATGGGTTTTCATCCGGATTTACAGACGGTTTTCGGTTTTGAAAGCCGTCTGGATACCGGCTGTCAACCATTTAATTGGACTTTTATGGAAAATCCGTGCAGCAGTCCCCACTGCACGGATTTTCCGCCAGATGGTTTTTCCGAACGCCAGCGTAACGCCCGGTTTTCGGGCAAAACATGAACATGTCGCCGCGAAGGGGGAGCAGCTTGAATCTGCAAACAGCGGACAAAAGCCGCGCCCCACCTGTGTGCCGAAAACAGACCAAATACCAGTAGGGATTTCCCAACCGGTATTTGGTCTTTCCGTGTAAACGCAGCCCTTAGTGTTAGATCTAAAAAAGGATATTTTACTCTTATTTATATACATCCTGTCAATATGAGATTTAAATAATTCTCATTGATATATTTAATTCTCATTGATATATTTAAAAAAAATTGTCTAATATAGATAGCTCTGCTGTAGTGTTCCAAACCATAGCAGGTTATATATCTCCCATACCAAATCAGGGAATTCACAAAGGGGTTTTTACAGTTATATATATTAATATCTTCCCAACATAAAGATGTTTGCTTAAGATGGGGAAAAAGTGGATCCCATCGGGCTCCTGTTATTTGGATATAATATGTGTCATCAAAATTTTAAAAATATTATGTTTCAACGAAAATTCAATACACATAATCAAAAAACACGATAAATCCTCTGTAAAACAATGATGTTTTTAAAAATAGCAAGATAAAGCTTGTATAACGATGTCATGCGGTATGCAGGAATATAGACCAACAACATCACATGTCATCCAAGTATACTGTTCACACCATTTGAAGTTTTTAAATGCCTCTAAAACAGAAGTGCTGTCTTGTAGGAATCCTGGAAGATTTCTTACAATAGGTTGTAGATATAAATCAACCCATTGAATAAGCTTTGAGCAATGGGAACCAATACCAGAAATGATCGGTCTCAAATATGGAGAAAACATTCCATATGTACTTTTGGGGTCCCATAAAAAACAGTGTTATAGGGTTATCTACTACAAGGTCTGCTGCTATTTTTTCTGCTATTACTCCTATTGTCAGGCCCTCCTGTTATAACTTTTTTAGTTTAATCTGAAAATTTTTTCTTGGGTCACCTGTTATTTTCCTATAAATTGAGGTATCATCAAGGATTTTTAATGCTTGTTTTTTGTAAAGCTCACTATCCATAACTATAACAGCTCCCCCTTATCCGCTTGTTTTATGATTATATGTGATTATTTTTCTTTTAGTGTTTTAATAGCTTTTTTGGGGTTTTTTTGACATATTTTGACCACCCTCACCTTTGTTTTTCTACACCACATTTATATTGTTTTGTCATTTCATAAGATCTTTTTCTACATTGCTTTGGAAAAAATCCAAAGCAGGTACCCGATGGTCAAGAGGACAAAACATAGGATTAGAGATTTTATAATCAATATTTGTCACTTTCACATCAATAGTATGTCTTTCATCATGTAAAGAATCCAACACCACTGTGTATGCTTAACTGCTCTTTAAACAGTAATATTTGAAAGGGATTATTTTATGGTTTCTCTATGGTAGTAACAGAATTGTATGATATTGCATCTTCCTTCTTTTCCTGTGCATGGAACATTCTCTTCACCGTAAGGCAGGGCCGGGACGATGGGTAGGCTAGGGTAGGCAACCGCCTAGGGCGCCACTTCATCCCAGGCAGAAAAGGGAGCACAAGGAGACATGGAGTGGGCTGAATTTTCCACTGGGGGGGCACTATGTGCCTTATTTGCCTAGGGCACCAGAATACCTTGTCCCAGCCCTGCCGTAAGGAGTCATGTAAATTTATTTATGTCCTTAATGGTATCAAATAAACTGAAGTCTTCATCCGGGACATAATTTAAACCCCTTTCTAAAATATTCATTACAGAGTCAGATAAGATAGTAGGGGTTAAAATTATGACACTGCTTACTCCATTCACTTTTCCACTTCTGTTTGCCTCGTGTATAAATTTAAAAAAAGAATAAATAAAAAAACGTTGGTTTTCCAAAAGGGTTTGTTCCCCTGCGGAGGAAACAGGTGCAACATGTATAAATACACATCCAACAAATGTTATTACCACATTGGTGCTGAATAATTCTCTGCTTTCTGGATATCTCTGGGCTGTTGGATCCACAGCTAATCCAAGGACATCATGTGAGACCCATTCATTTCACATTTGACCCAATCCATACAGTTTAAGGGCAATGCTACCAAATACTAATGAATTGTATGGAAACATTTGACTTTGCAGAAAGTAATAAAAATGCCTTAAATAATTCTCTCTCTCATTATTCTGGAATTTGGCAAATATAAGTAATTTTGGTTCCTAATTGACCTAAAACAGGAAAGGTTTATTCTGATTTCATGTCAGATAGTGAGAAAAACATACAGATGGGGCTTTTTATATAGTGGATGGAAACGTATGGTTTCAACTGCAAATATGATCATTTACTGAGCACAGACCTATGAAATTAACTCTATCTGCCCCAAACACAATAACTTTGCTTTGTAATGGGCAGACTATGGGTGACAGATTCAAAAACATTCAAAGTGCACTAATTATTATACAGTACAGTCAAGAAACCATTCAAAGAGAATGGAGGGGAGGTTTGCAACAAAAATAAAGAATAAAGGCAAAAAAAGTTCAATGGCTAAAAAAGAAAAAGCTATTATCATAATCATCAACATCAGCAGAAGCAGCATTGTACCAGAAACTATAGAGATACAAACATTGCAACAAAGTAAGAAAAACCACAGAAGTCTACAGTCCAATTCTGCGTTGATACTACTGAGGGAAGTTGATTTGAGCAGTGGTTTGTTCGACCAAAGGCTTTTTGACTAAGGGCCACATGTATAAAACCTATGAGCAAAAAAAGCGAGTTTTAGACCTAAACAGTTTTCATACATGTGGCCCTAAGTGTTTGTTTGATAAAGAGGTTGCTGAATGAAGTGCATTTGACCATAGTTCTTGTAGTCCATAGAGTCATGACATGCATTCTTTCAGCCCAACATGCAAGATCATTGGCTCTGTCATGGGTATACTGTGGGAGAGTATTCACTTTATCTAACGCATTGCATTAAAACACATTCTTGGTTGGTCCACTATGTGATATTTTTCACTCTATCATGGACCCAGGGCAGGAAAACATTCCTCCGACTAGTCATCACATTAAAAAAATGTATGACTTTACTCCTTGCCATGGTTACACAAACTCTTTCAGGCAATGGCATAATCAGACTTACTGTGTTTTGCTCTGTACTATGGAGTGTACCCCTTCAGTGCATCCTGACAAGTTATCGCCTTCTCCAGCCTTTAGCACAGTTAGTCACATTCACTTCTGACAGGATGTGAGAATTAACCCATTTGTTGATTTTGTTGATTTAGACAATATAAATTCCATAGTGAACATAAAAGCAGAAGATAGATTAAAAAACATTGAAAGGGTACTTAATGTTACACAATACAAATTTACGTAGAAGGAAGAGGTGGGGAAATCTGCATCAAGAAGTGGGAAAAAAGGGCAAAAAGAGTTAGATTACTAAAGAAAAAAACATCATCAGTTGAATTGTAGAAATAGAAACTAAACTGAAATTATGTGAACATCGAAAAGGTAAGACAAATCATAGAAGTCTACAATCCATGTTCTTGTGTTAATAGAAAGCCACTGAGGAAGGCTTATTTGTTGAGGCTTTGAAAACGTAGAAGACAATGGTAGAATCTTGTTCAATTAGCGGCGCATTCGATAGAGGGGTCACTGAAGAATTCTGTAATCCCACCTGTGTAAAAGAACCCTAAGACTGGTTTCTGATGAATATTTTTTCTGAAAAAACTCTACATTAGTGTTGAGCGATTATTATCGACAAAGTTGATATCTACACGGTTTTTATGTTGATCGGATTTTTTCGATCTCGCGTTAATTTAGGTTAAAATCTGCGCATAATCTATTAATATTGCGCCATTTTCAGTGCTTCCTGTCATTTTGGCGGCCAGAAAATCAAACTTAGAGAATAGGCGGGGTGAGCTGTGGGTGAACGTCATGCGGGGATTGTTGGCTGGTTTGGGCTGGAAAAAATCACGCCCCTCGTTTTACATAAAAACAGCCCTTCCTGTTCTCCCTAAATGTGTTAGTGGTGTCAAAAGAGCGGACGTGGCTCTGTCTCTGTCAAAACAGCTAAAGGAAACTGTTCTATTTTTTTCACACAGACAGCTATCTTTTAGTGTAACATTAGAATTGGTAGATTAGGATTTGCAGTTTTTAGTTACTTGGGCCCGAGAATTTTAAAGGGATCTGCGTTTGAAAGTCACGGGGGGTGAGGAGAGGGGGGGGGGCGCGGGAAAACCCAAAGACAACAGAAGGCTCTTTAAAAAGAAGGTGGAAATTGTGCAGCCTGCTTTGTTTAGACCCTGCTTGGAATGGGTTTTTATTAACAGTTTTCTGGTGAAATATTATTGTATTTTGTGCAGCGAACTTTTTTTGGGATACAGATCTTTTCTAGAAAGCGGGTTTTATTTGATGTTGCAAACCCCATTTATTACTGATACTTTTTCAATAGGTGTTTTTTTAAATTTGGGGCATCCAGCTTTGTTCTAGAGGCACTTGCATTTAAAATTTTTAAAATCAGCAATTTTGTAGCCTGCCATGTTTTGAGGGGTGAAAAAAAATACCTTTTTTTATCCATATCATTTCGATAGGTGTTTTTTTTCATTTGGCGCGGGCCCAGTTTTTTTTTTTTTGGGGCACCTTGCACTTAAATTTGAATACAAAAATTTTGTAGTCCCCGCAGGTGTATTGATGGGTGAAAAAAAAAATCCCTTTTTATTTCCTATAAAATTCAGAAAGGTGTTTTTTTATTTGGCGCAGTCAAGCTTTGTTCATGGGACATTGATTTAAAATTTGAATTGAAATTTTTTGTAGTCATCCCGGTGTATTTGTGGTGAAAACTCTTTTTTTTATTTCCGTAACATTTCAGATGGGTGTTTTTTTCATTTTTTGCCCAGCCGTTTTTTGTTCTATTGGAATTTGCATTTAAAATTTTTGAAATATAGCAATTTTGTGTCACTGCCAGTGTATTTGAAGGTGAAAACTCAACTTAATTATCCTTTTATACATTTCGATAGGTTTTTTTTTTTCCTTTGGCGCGGGCCCATTTTTTCAAGAGGCCCTTGCACTTTAAATTTAAATAAAAGCATTTTTGTAGGGTATTGATAGGTGCAAAAAAAAACCAGTTTGTTACCCGAATAGTTTTTAAATAGCGTTTTGACATGGTGCGCCTAGTTTTTTCATTACCCGTTGTCGACTTAGTAGAAATTTTTCTAGCAACTGTTCCGTTTGTCATTGCTGCAAAAAACACAATTTCTCATCCATTAACTTCTGATAGTTTTATAGGTTTGTTAATTTCAGTTTGTGCAATAGCGCACTTGTAGTATTTTGTTGGAAAAAACTTTTATTTCCCTAGACTACTGGGCAGTTGTAAATCCCTGGGACTGAAGGAAGAACACTGTTGATTTTGTTTACGGTTCCCCACCAGCGCATTTAAAAGGGGATTCCTAAAACATTTCGTTTCTAATCCTATTGGCTATAGGAAATTTTAAAGGGGGTTTGAGATGCTGTGATTTTCCGTCTTTTAATAAGGCCTTCCAAAACTATTCCCTACCTTCTCAAATTTTTTCTTTGTGAAAAATGGAGCGAAATGAGGGGGGGAACGAGCAAAGAGGGGGTGGACTTTTAGGTAGAGGTACGAAGAAGGTGCTCCTTTCCCTGTGGCGACAACACGCAGCCCGGGATCGTTTTTTGCAGGACCGCGGCCCCGTATCGCTGGGTCAGGGCCCTGTGAATTCGTAAAGAACTCGTCCCCATCTGTCCTTCAAATGGTTTAAAGCAACCTGCATCCAGAAGTCTTTCCTCCTCATCCTCCCCTCATGGCCCCAAAAGCCATACATCTCAGCATACGTCCAACAAGAAGCGAAGGCAGCCCCCAAAAGTCAACCTGTACCCCCCTGTGGATAATCCCTTTTCTGAAAACCCTTTGATGACAAAATGCGGGGGTTGGGGGCAGAAGGCATTTAAAAGATCAAGAGGCCAAAGAGGATGATTTTGTCGCTCTGACCCCGTTTTGATGCCCTCAGGGGGAGAAGGAAGCCGGTCAATCGGCAAAAAATCCCGGGCGTTCGGCAAAGCCTTGCAGTCCCCTTGCTTTCCCCCGTCCGATGGGAGAATTCGGAGACAAAGTCACCTGTGTTGATGTGATGATGAGACATTGCGGTCCATGTGGTCTTTTCCGCAGAATTTGTTGCGAGCGTTTTCAACACGGGGACGGGGAGAAGAAAAGGGGGTAGTGCAATGGGGGGTCCCCCCTCAAAAGGGGGAGAGGGGGGTCGCAGAAGCCGCTGATATGATTCCCCAGCCACGGCCCCGGGGAAACCCCCGCCCCTGCTCATCGCCGTCAAAAGGCCCGGGGACCTTCAACCCGGGGCCTTCTTTGAGAAGCCCTGATTCCCCCAGGATTTATTGCCGCCTTCCCATAAAAAAACGCATAAAGTTTGAGGCAAATCTTAGGTTGTTTAAAACCCCCCCAAACCAACCCATGTCTGTCACAGGCGCAAATGCATGAGTTTGAAATGGAGGCAAACACTTGGCCAAAAAAAAGGGCCCCCTGCCAGGCTTTCCAACCCTTCACCCCCTTCGTCTCTGCCTCCTCCCCCACCACCAAGGTTCCTCGTGCCCATGTCTCCCGAGTCATTTTAAAGGATCACCTCCACCGTCGCCCGAGTCCCACCAGCACCCCCCGGGAACCCCATCCTACCCCTTCTCCGCCTTTGACGACCGACCTGACAGTGGCCAGTCTAGCACCAGCCTCGTTTTCCCGGGTTTGGGGGAGCAGAAGAAAACATTTTAAACCCAAACCATCCCAAACCAAAACCCTGAATGTCGGCTTTCCCAGGCTTTGGCCTTGAAATGTTGCCTTTCCCTTTTGGTGGCCAGATGGGTTCCGCCCCGTCATGGCCCTTTCCTGCCCCCCTACCAGATGCCAAGCAGGGATTTTTTTGCCAGAAAAGGTTCCTGCCTGGCCACCACTGTTAAAATTTCAAACGCATTTCGCATTGTGAAGCTCACTGGGGGACTAGGGGGGATTTTCTTGGTGGGGACGGGGGCTCTCAGGGTCGGCGCACGTCTTTTAAAACCGCAGGGATGGTGCAGGGCTCTTTCCCCCAAGGTCCCCTGGGGGGCTCACGGGCCCTCCGCGGGGCCCTCGCTGTGGGGGGGCCGGGCCCGTCGCCGGGGCCCTCCCTTTAGTAATGGTCCATTGTACTGGACCCACCAATTTAGTGAGTGGTCCTCATGCGGGGCCTCGCACCCAAAGGTTGGTAGTCGCTCATGGGCCTCGCACTGGGGAAGAGCTAGCAACGATGGGCTTTTGCACCCAAAAAGGGGTGAAGAAAAAAACCGTTTGGGACATCGAGAAGCTCATGATCGTTTTGGGTGGTTTTTACCGGAAAAGGGCCCTTTATTGCAAAAACAGATATTTTTTTGAGCCTTTTAAAATTTTTTTGTAGCAGTGGAATTTTATTTGCACTAAAAGAAATATTTTTTTGCACTACAGGAATTTTTTTTTTGCCAAAGGACTGTTTTTTTCTGCATCAGAGACACTTTTTTGCACCAGAAGAAAATATTTTTGTGCCAAAGGAATGCTTTTTTTTGAAATGGAGTGTTTTTTTTGGGGGAAAAATTTTTTTTCTCCAAGGAAAAAAATGTTTATTTCC